>JAODAL010004582.1:0-154540 GCA_025379985.1 Phyllomedusa bahiana
AAGACCCCTTTTTTTGGCACTTTTAAATGTGGGGGTTATGCAGGTTTGGGCTCATGCTGTGGCCCAGGACAGGTATAGTCAATGTCCAGTTCAACTAAAATGGTGGTTGAAAGACTCCTTTTTCCGCACTTTTTAAATCTGGGGGTCAATGCAGGTTTGGGGCTCATGCTGCGTTTCCAGTACAGGGATATTCAATGACCATTTCAAGTAAAATGATGGTTCATTTGATACTGCCTTCTGGCACTTTTTAATTTGTGGGTGATGCAGGTTTAAGGGTCATGCTGTGGTACAAGACAGGGATAGTGATTGGTGTGTGACTTTTTTTCTGTGGCTTTTATAGCCTAAGTGTTGTGCCCAAGATGTAGCAGGTATCCATTTGACTGTTGTGGCTGTTAATTCCAGCTTCTCCAGCCCTGTTTGGGTGTAAGAATGAAGGTGTTGTTGCTCTCCCATAGACTTTAATGGTCATCGGAGATGATCGACTATCGACTATCGAAAACCTTATCGATGGTGGCTGACTATCGACTATCGATCGATGTCGATAGCCAACGTAATCGCTCAACACTAATAATATATAACTTTTTGTTGATTTAATTATTTTACTTATAAAATGGCAAAAGGGGGGGTGATTTAAACTTTTAATATTTCTTATTTTTTTATAGTTTTAAAAATTATTATTTTTTTTTTTACTTGTACATTGAGTCTCCTTAGGGTACTCAACCACCATGGGGCTCAATCGTTAATACTTCCTTTTGCATTGTATAAACAATGCAGAAGGGTGAACAAAAATGCATGTTTTATTGCTTCCTGTCTGAGAAAGAAAGTAGTAAAATGGGAAACATGGTAGAGATGGGAGCCTTCACAATGCTTCCAGCCGCCATGTTTACCGATTGGCACCCTGTGATCTCATTGTGGGGGTGCCAATCGGAATGAAAAACAGTGCGTGAAACCATCTCTCATTCATTTAGATACTGCAGCTGTGATCACCGTGGCGTCTAAGAGGTTAAACAGCAGGGAATGGAGGTCGGCTCCATTGCTTGCAATTATTGGCGGGTGTCAGCTGCTATAAGCAGCTGACACCAGCCTTCAATGTAGCAGGATTGCAGAGCAATCCCATTACATAGAACTGTACTGGCACCATGACATATGGATATGCCATGCATCGGTAAGAGGTTAAGGAATCTTGAGTCATCACATAACAAAATTACCTCTAGCCAATGATCACTGGCTCAGAGGTAACAATTGTTATTTAACAGGGCTCACTAAACCACTAACCTGATAATTCTAGCCACCACTATGGGGCTCCTCTCGCCACAGAAAACTAATTTTCCACCAAATTTTATAACCCCACCCACTACCAACCCACTGTGATAAAACATGACCACCCCAAGCAGTTCCAATAGAGACTGAAAAAAGATGGCGGGCAGGGGCTTTCTTCTCTAGATGTCCCGGCAAAATGGCATCTTGCCACTCCTGCTCTCCTCTTTTATCAGTCACACTACCCAGCCAGCTTCCTCTCAGCCTCCAATATCCCTGTACTCTTCTCCCTCCTACCCTTGTCATGGTGACTTCCTCCAAAGCTCTGCCATAGTCCATTCTTACATTACTGTCTGTGCTGCCTTGTTGTCCCAGCATAAAGCATTTATCATCTCAAAAAATGAAAAGACCCTGACCCATTTTTTATTTTTAATAAATATAAGTAAATTTGAACTAAATAGAAAAATAATTACTTGTGAACTAATAGACTTCCTAATGGACGTAAAATATTTTTTCACACCATAACATTTGCTTTGGCTAACAACTATCTTATAAGAAACAGATACAGAACATTAAATCCCTCTTAACACACTAGAGTATAACATGATTTACTACAAAAAGCCAACAATATGGTCTCTTTGATTCCCACAAGTGTGGTAATCCAGGTCTTTCAGTAATAGCATACCGCTGGTCAGCAACGTGCCTGTTTGGTTTGGCGAGGCTTCATAAGTCTGCCAGCCCTCCCTCGGAGTTCTAAGAGAGGAGCTTTGTTGATAATTCAGAGGAAGAACATCCTCTATAACGTATTAGAATTGGCTCTTTCTTCTTACTGAGCTCCTCAAACAGCTACAGTATGTTATCAATAAGGTACCCCAATCAGCAACAACCTCTGACAGGTGGAGTAATTATGTTATTACAGTGGCACCTGATCTAGGGTAGACTTATCAGGCAACAAGTGAGCAGTCATTACTTTGACATATTGGAAACAGATACAACAGACAAGCATAAGATTTGAGCAACTGTATTCAACTAATGATATCAATGCACCTTCGATGCTTTTTTTACTAATAATTATGCGACTAACATTTTAATTATGTTTTTTTTTTTCAGCAGTTCATTTTTTGAAATACAGTGGTCGCTTAAGTTACATTGCCCTTAGGATATAATATCTTCACCATACAATGGTCTTTCCTGGGACATTGTATATCTTGAAACTGCACTTACAGTACAATGTAACAGACACTGCTGATCTGTGGCTCATATTGATGGAAGATCCAATCAATTATCATGAGCATTTTACTTGTAAAACATCTGTATTAGTTAAGTGCATGCAGGGATTGGTGGTCTCCAACAGCGCTCTGTGGTACTAAATGTTCTGTACTGCTCTTCACATTTTTGTGCCAAGATGAGAGGCTACTTTGGGCACCAGGTGAAGACAGCTCCATTTTCTTTTTTCCTTGTATATTTGTGTATAAAGTACATGATCCAAAGAAGCTACTTTAGAAAGTGACTTCCAGCTTCCAGCAGCTCTTTCTGACTGTTATATGTAAGGACTTGCTTAATCTGTGTTAATTATCTTCATCATTTTCTTTTACACCTTAACAACTGTCCACTGACTCGAGAGACAGTGGATGTTGTAGGTTGTATTCCTGTAGACATCGCTGCAGAAAGAGGGGTTTTGCAGCTCCCAGCGCCACAGCTGCGCTAGGAACAGAGCTATACTGTAGTTAACAGCCTTGTTCCTACAGCAGTCTTTGTAGGTGCCAGAAAGCGGAGGAAACCTCCCATCCCTGGTGCTTTTGATTGCCGCAGTCCGTGACAGCAGCATAATCAAAGAGCTTTCCCCTGCTCCATCGGGTGATCGGGACTCCCGGTGACCCGATAGAGCCCAGGGAATGGCTGCAAAGTCAGCCCTGGGGACCTAGGGTAGCCCCAGGGTGGTCGATATAGGAAGCCTGCAGTCAGGGCACACTGTTTGCTGCCCTATCTGCTGTCTGTGTCAGTATGACACAGATTGTAATGTATTGGCATACATGAATATGCTAATACATTACTAAGTGTGAAAGGTTTTAAATAGCTAACCCTTAATGAGATTAAGAAAGTAAAAAAATAAAATAAAAATATTTAATAAAAAAATTATTTTGCACACATTGCACACAAAAAACTACTCATATTACATGTCTACATTACATTAATGTCTACCATTATAACCCATATAATTCATCTAAAAGGTTATTTAGTGTGACATTTGAATGGTGTAAAAACTAATTAACAAAACAAAAAAATTCTGCAGTAATTTATTTGTAAACTTAACCTATGCCCCCAAAGATACAACTTCTCCCGCATAAAACAAGTCCTCATACAACTGTGTCACTTAAAATATAAAAAAGTTCCAAAACTAAAAAAAAATAGCTGCCATTAATGCCTTTTCAGGACATAGGCTTAAGGAGTTAATCTTCATTTTGTATTTTATTGTGATGAGATTTGTGGGTCTCAGAGTTTTCCAGTTTTCCATACAGTTATGGTTTCAAAATACAATGGTTGTCCTGAAATCAATTAACATTGTATGTTGAGAGAGCACTGCACTGTATAGTATGCTAATCAACATTAAAGTTTAATATTATTAATGGTAGTTGATTAGGTGCTAAGTTTTCATATGTTATTCTGCCTTATATTGGCATGCACTGTGCTATATATGCACCATACTGTTATCGGTCACCTAACAATAGTATTCAACCTCTACCATGATAGCTCGTTCTACTCCCCTCCTTGTGACTGGCTAATTAACAAAGTCAACTCTAGATTCTTGTGGGTTTGTATGTTACTTTATATAACACAGCATGTTTTTTTTTGTCTGGTTGATTGAGCTGTTCTTCTTCGTTTGCACTATAGAGGGGTTTAATAGGATACATGGGCCAAGTTCCAGTGTGGGGTCACCCTTATCAGGGCAGGTGTCTTGCAGTTGTAGGCTGTGTCCTAAAAGATAGTTAACCAGGGACAATGAGTTCATCTTTGCTCTTCTATCGTGGATATCAGGCCTTGCTATCAATAAAATGATTGGTTGTTTTTTTTTCTGACGAAATTTTATCTTGTATCAAACAAGGTTAACTTTTATTGGTTGTCCCTTCGAAAATACTAGATGACTGGGTCAAATATTTTTATATTGTTTGGAGTTCCTGTTATGTTGTGATTAGTGCCTTCTAAAATTGGTCCAAGTAAGGATAGCCAGCAGGTAGTGATGTGATAATTGGAGCCTAAGGGTATGTTTACACGGGGTAATTTCTGCCCACATTTGGCCGTGTTATTTTGCTCTAAAACAAGTGAGATGCGCGCTGAAATTACGGTAATCCATAGTTCTCATAGAGAACTATGGATTATGCCTCCACTCCCTGCTCGTACAATACAATCGTATTGTACGCGCGGGGAGATAAGTGACATGTCAATCACTTGTGGCGAATACACACCACGAGTAATGAATGTCAATGGGGCCGGCAGGTTGCCGGCCCCCCCCCGCGCCACGGGAGTACACGCGTGTCAGAGCGAGCTCCTGAAACACAATGTACTGCGTGCACTTAAACCTGTGGATGAGGTGGCACCACAATGCACTATGGAGAGAAGGCAAGCAAGTAGAGGAAGTGTGATTCTCTGTCGAGAAAACTGAGAAAACTGAGCAGGAGAAATCCCTGGTGCCCCATCCGGCGTGGTGGATATGGCAAGTCTGTGTCTTATTTTAAGGGTAAAAGTCAGAGAGTAAGAGTGATGTGCAGTATCTCAGTAGCATAGCTACAGGGGTTGCAGAGGTCGCAATTGTGACCGGGCCCCTGAGCTAGGGGGGCCCCGCAGGCCCCCCTCGCAACACTCAGAGCTGTGCCTCTGTTCATAAAGCTGCATTGATAGGTCACAGAGATGCAGCTCTATGATCAGAGCAGCGACACACATTCTAAGGAATTAAGGGGGAGCACTGAGGCTGACAGTCCCGGTGGCAGCTCCAGTACAGGGAGGAGGAGCGCAGGCATCAGAAACAGGGAAAAAAATGCCCGTGCCGGCTCCTCCCCTCTCATGACTCAGCATTGTACACTGTGGTGCTGAGGGCGGGACAGGGCATGAATGGTGGCGGGTCACTAATGGGGGCGGGGCATGAACAGGGATGGAGGCAGCACAGGGAAAATAGTGGGAGGCTGTAGACAGGTGGGAAGCAGGGTTTGGAATCTGTCATTCAGTCTTGGCACCCCGCCCAATGCCCATCATTAGAATACAGGGGGTGAAAAAGTGAGCCCAAGGGAGAGGAAGTGCCCAGAAGAGCTGCTCCCCTCTATCAAGCTTCTGGCCCAGGTACAACAGTTCTGCCATTAAAAGTGAGGCCTGAGGTGTAGCTTGTCAGGTGTGAGGCACCAGGTATCACCAAGTGCCTCACACCTGACTTCTGAGGTGTGAGAGGGCTTTCACATGGAGCGTTTTTGTCAGGTATTTTTTTGGCAGAAATACACAGCAATCAATGATGTGCATTTCTGCAAAAAAATAAACGTATAAAAACACACAAAAATATACGGTCCGTGTGAAAGCACCTGCAGTAGGGGTTGGTGAGGGAGGAGACAACAGGTTTTTTTCACATTATTTTATCTTTTTATTAACCGTAAATGCCATAGTTTGTGCTTTGTAATAACAGGCCTGCAAGCCCAAAATTTCAACGCACAAACGCCACTCAGTACCGAGGCAGATTTCTGCCTTATATACAGCTGTACTTCACACAGACAGGAAGCCTCCTTCTCCCCGCACCAGTGGTCACATGAGCACCAAGGCTCCGTAACTGCCTGAGCCTCTGGGTGTTATCAGATCCAAATGAGCTCTGCAGTCAGTGCCTGGGGATGTATTTCCCCTGTAACTGGGACTAGTATGTCACACTAGTTACAGAGGAAATCATCAAAGAAAGTGATATACAATATCCACCGAATGTCTTTTTCTGACCTTATGGGGGCACAGTATGAAAAACGAAGTAACAAAGCACACATACAACATAAATGATTAATAAAATAAGTATTAAAAGCCCAAACCACAGCTTTTAGCCCTGCCCCCATGGCTCTAAAACTTCACCTACATAAAGATGTCCATAATTCAAAAGTGACACAATTACCCAACTTATTTTAGTGCCATTTTCTGCTATAAAAAAATAAAGGGGTATCCTCACTTTATACAATGATGGCATATTGCTAGGACATGCCATCATTGTCTGATAGGTCCAGATCCCACCTCTGGGACCTGCACCTGGACATAGATGGAAGTTCCGATTACAGCAGAGCAATACCGCTCAGCTAAACTCCGAACTCCCCTTCATGTCTAGTGGAGTGTCCTGACCACCTTTCTGTTCAGAATGGAGAGGTTTTGGGGCTGGTGTAGGAGAGGTGTGCATGTCTAGAGGTAGGACCGAGACCTATCAGATAACGATGGAATATCATAATGATACACCATCACTGTATAAAGTGAGACAACCCCTTTAACCCAAAACTAGTAAAGAATTGGCTCACACTGTTCTGATGCATCAAATAAGTGGGAATGGGTAAAGTCCAATAGTATATAACATTTCTTCTCTTATTTTTTAGCATTAACCCTATAATTACCACAATGGACTTGGTGATTTTAAATGTAGTGAAATTTTAACGCGGGTTGGAAGGGCCCAAGCTGACTTCTTACACCTGGGCCCATAAGCCTTTAGCTACGGCCCTGCAGTAGCTCTATGTTGAGTCTCCAGAGTGAACTTCACTGGTGGGCCTCAAGAATCAGCTCCTTTGATTGGTTCAGCGTTTTAACACCACTGTTGGGCTCCAAGTTTAAATTCCACTGGTGGACCCCAAGATTCAACTCCACTGTTGGGCTTGGTCCTACCTCTAGACATGAACCCCTCTCCTAAACCAGCCCCAAAACCTCTCCATTCTGAACAGAAAGGTGGGTTGGGGGGGGGGCCCAAGCTGACTTCTTACACCTGGGCCCATAAGCCTTTAGCTACAGCCCTGCAGTAGCTCTATGTTGAGTCTCCAGAGTGTGCTTCACTGGTGGGCCTTAAGAATCAGCTCCTTTGTTTGGTTCAGAGTTTTAACACCACTGTTGGGCTCCAAGTTTAAATTCCACTGGTGGACCCCAAGATTCAACTCCACTGTTGGGCTCCAGATTTCAATTCCATTTATGGGCCCTGGGCACCTCAGTCCGACTCTGCATGTGGTTGCTTCTTTTGAGACATGCTAATTACCTAAACATTGTGTCAGATTTATTAACACTGTCTAATACTAAACATTGACTAGGCAGTGTAAAAATGCACCAGATTTATCAATAATAATAATATTACATATGTCCTGGTTTTGTAGTCCAAGTGGATGCTTTATGGCATTAGTATTTCATAATGGCAATGAAGGATAATATCTAACAGAAGACTAAAACTGATCAAGAATGATTTGAGAAACATAAGAAAGAGTTAAAGGGAATATGTCACCATTTTTTTTTTACTTATTAAATCAAGACCCTGATCCATATGCTTTTCCTCGTTTTTATTTCCTGATTGTAGATTTCTCTATTCAGTCTTCTATATTTGATTGTGGGGACTACATTCTTGCTTGCACTGCTTTTACAGCAGTCAGAGAGATACTTTACAGCAGCTTCATGCCCAGAGGAGTCTTGGGGCAGGTTCTGTCCCATAGACTTGTATAGTAGAGTTTTCCCTATGAAGGGAGGGATGAGGGGGAGCTGTGACATCTCCTCTTGTGACTGGTGGATTCTGTGTTATCTGTACACAATGGTGTCTCCTTTCAGTTTGACCCTGCTTTTACTGATAATGAGCACACTGCTGAAAAGCTCTCTAAACTGAACAGGAAGTGACAGACTGTTATTAGGCCTAGTGGCCAAAATGAAAACTGCAGGACTTAAGAATTATTAAAAAAAATATTGAAAGTGATATGGAAAATTAAAAAAACATAAGTAAACATTTCTAAAAAATGTGTTTAACATAAAAATGTGAGTTAAACAATAAGTAATTTTTTGATGACACATTCCCTTTAAAGGTGTTGACTTGACTTCTAAATTTTTCAGATTTCAATCTGACTGAACATCTGTGGGATGTGCTAGAAATGATCACTGGGGCCCCCCGTGGCAACCACTATTGCTTAAATGCAGGTAACATTTTGGTGCTAGACACCACAAAGCACCTTATTATGAAATTCAATTGAAACTATAAATACAAATTCTCCTAGACCCCCTAAACTAATAGAGAACGCAGGCTAATCATTAACACACCCGAGACCCCAAAATATGGACCACAGATTAGGCCCCAGACTTCCTAAAAAAATACATACTCTGGAGCAGACTGCCCTGATTATACAAACTTCACACCAGACCCCCTCTTGTATATACAGACCTTAAATCAAGCCCCCCTTCTTTACAACACCCAGTCCTCTGTTTACAAACCCTAGACCACACACCCCTGTATATACAAAACCCAGACTAGTGCCAGAAGTGATGTTGGAGTGACAGCACCATAGGACCGGAAGCATCAGAGGACAGATAAGTCAACCCATTTAAACCAAGTAAAAAAAAAAACCTAACTCTAACCACAATTTAGGGTTTTGATTACGGTCAGCATTTGGGTCAGGTATAATAATAGGGTCAAAGTGAAAAAATACAGGTGCAGTTTTCCAAAGTATGGTCAAACTCAGAAGTATAACTACCGGGGACCCATAGCAGCTGCTAGTACCTCTTCTACCCTAGTAGACCCGCTCCTGAGTCTGCTGACAATAAACATAACAGTTCACTGCTGGCAGGTCATCGGTCCCTCTTTCCCGAACATTCACGAGTCAGATTGTCTGGTACTAGCAGAGTGGAGCGCCGCCGGCGCTCCACTATGCTAGCCTGCCTGGTAAGGCTAAGGCCCTGGACCTTACACATACCAGGCGCCAGCCCTCAGTGCTAACGTGGGCGGGGCAATGACATCATATCATCGACCTGCCCATGCCAAGCACAGAGACTGGCCGGGAGCTTCATATCGAGGGATCGTGGTCAGGTGAGTAAGTTATTTCTTTCTTATTTTTACACTAATGGAGTCTAAACCCTGTCTACATACCTTTATGACCCCTATAGCTATCTAAACCCTGCCTATATGGGGCCCCCTATACCCTACCTAAACCCTGCCTGCCTACATATATGGCCCCTATAGCCTACCTAAAACCTGCCTGCTTATATGGGGCCCTATAGCCTGCCTACCTACATATATGGGCTTCCTATAGCCTATCTCAACCCTACCTGCCTATATGGCCACCTATAGCCTACCTAAACCCTGTCTACCTATCTGGGGCCCTCTGTAGCCTATTAACCTACCTACATATGTGGGCCACACCTATAGCCTATCTACTCTTGTTGGCCCCATCTTAAGCCTATCTACCTAGCTACCTTGTACCCACCTATAGCCTACTTGTGTATCACCTACTGCCTACCTAGCTACCTGGGGCCTAGCAACAGTCTAATAAGCTACCTGGGGCCTACCTACAGCCCACCTACCTAGCTGGGAGCTGCCTACCTAACTAAGGCCTAACTACTGCCTATCTAGGGCCAATCAAACTACCTACCTGTAGCTTACCTACCTGGAACCAATCTCCCTACCGACATGCGGACCACCCACCTGAGGCCTATGTCCTTCCTACCTACCTGAGGCCTATATACTTCCTACCTACCTGTGGCCTAACCTACCTACCTACCTGGAGCCTACATATCTAGGGCCTACCAATCTATCTAATAGGGGTCTACCTACCTGGTAACATTATTCTGAGGGGTACAGGACATAAATGCAACACAATCTCCATTGTGTGAATCCTCTGTCCCTCCCCTCTAGAAGACTGGGCCTCTACGCTATTGCCTGTACCCGCTCTGCCATCTCTGGGAAGTTTGTACAGAGGTGGACAACAGTGAGGGAAGTGCTGGAAAAGTGAGAATTCTAAGATATTTGTGTCCAAATCTGCAGGGATGAGTGGTGGCTGTGGGACGTCATAATGGTGGTGTGGACTGAATGCAGAACAAAAGGGAAAATCAATGACTCGTCAGAGAAATGTCACCTATGAGTCATAAGATGTAACTGCACCATAATCACTTATATGTCTGCAGAGTCTGTGTACACTGGTATCTATATATGGTCACTAGTGGTATATATAGTCTGCAGGGCACCTATGTACACTGGTATATACCCCTATATTGTCAATGTATGGAGGTATATATAGTCTGTAGGCAGTGTCGGACTGTGGTGCTTAGGGCCCATAGGTAGAGTTGACTCTAGGGGCCCACCAATTGAGTTTTTATGGGCCCACCGGTGGAGTTTACTTTAGGGGCCCTGCTGTAAATGACTGTGCATGCCTTCTATACTCTGCTTCTTGCTTTCTGCCACTCTTTCTATTCTTTTTGCCTCTTCTGAGAATGTATATGGAGTAAAAAAACAACTTTAGGTCTACCATGCTCAAGGGCCCACCGGGGGTTTCCCCTATTCCCCTGTGGGCCAGTCCGAGCCTGTCTGTAGGGCATCTGTGTACCCTGGTATATACCACTCTATGGTCACTATATGGTGGTAATATAGGTCTTTGTATACTGATCTTAAATTTCGTTATAGTTTTTAGGGGAAATTTTTTTTGTCATATGTGTGGGGGAAAATTTGTGGTCGTGTTCTGGCAGTATAATCAGGACCATATGTAGCAACGTTATTGGTAATGTCAGACTTGGTATAGTGAATTTGTTTGGTAGCAGTAGGACAGTGATATGTATGGTGAGGTAATCGCTCCTTGTACTATCTAGTAACTGCATGACTTAACAGGTCCCGGTAAATATTTTTGTTTGGGGAGAAACCCATCCAAAAGTTTGCTTTGGGGCCCAGGCTTTTCTAGTTCCACTTCCAACTTTGGCTCAAAAACTACATCAAAACCTGCAGTGGCTTTTTTAAATATAATCAGCAGGGGCGTAACTAGAGAAGCCAGGGCCCCATAGCAAAATTTTGGATTCCCCCCCCCCCCCCCTGCCCCACGCCCTGTACCAGGACAGCTGTTGATAATGTGATAATACAAGGGGCAAAACCTCACCTAATTCACCATCATACTGCTACCAATCAAATCCACTATCCAAAAAAAACATTACCAAAAACCTTTTACATAAGGACCTGATTATACCACCAGAACAACCACAAATTACACCACATAGTAAATTAAAATAACAACCTACATATTACTGATATACACAAAGCCCAAATACTGTCTAATAAAAATAATTAAATAATATAGTGACCATAAAGTGGATATACTAGTACACGGGCTCTGCAGACTGTATAAAACCCCACCTACAGTGACCATTGTGGTAGACCCCATGTACACGGGCTTGGACTGATATTGCCCCATACAGTGACCTATAAGGTAGACACCAATGTCCCAAGGCTCTGCAGACTGTATTTTACCTCCATACAGTGCCAAAATAGGGGTAGACAGAGTGTACACAGGCTTGCAGACTGAAATATAACCAACCTACATGACCATAAGTGGTAGACAGCAGTGAAACACAGCCTGTGCAGAATATAAGTGTTTACAGCGAGTTACATTTGTGATAAAAGGTACGTTTCTCTGCCCAGTCGTTGACTTTCTCTTTTGTTCTGCATCCGGCCCAGCCTCCATCTTGATGAATCTCCCGACCATTTCCCTGAGATTTGACACAAATATCTTAGAATCCTGCTTTTTCCGCACCCGCCCCCCCGGCTATATGGGGCCCTTTAGGGGGGCAGGGCTTAGAAGGGTTATGGGGCCCCAAAAAAAAGGCAAGGTTTAGGTAGCCAATAGGTCCCATATAGGCAGGAGGGTTTTGGTGCTATGGAGCCATTAAAGGGAGACAGGGGTTAGGGGGGCTATAGGGGGGCCCTAAGGTAGGGTTTTTGGTAGCTAAAGGGGCCCCATATAAGTAGACGGCAGGCTTTGGGGGATACAGGGAGGCGGGGGGTTACGGCAGGGATAAGGGGTGAGAGGCAGGCATATGGGGGCTTTTACAGGGAGGCATTGGGGGCGTATAGGCAGGCAGGGTTGGGGGCTGTAAGGAGGGGAGGCATATGGGGGCGTATAGGAGGCAGGCAGGCAGATAGGGGGACGTATAAAGGGAGGAAAAAGGAGATGGGGGCTGTATAGGCAGGGGAGGCAATTTGGGGGCTTAAGGCAGGCAGCAATAGGGGGTGTTAGGCAGGCAGGGAATTTTGGGGGGCTTAAGGCGGCGGATAAGGGGGCTGTATAGGCAGGCAGGCAAATGAGGGGTGTAAGGCAGGGGAGGGGTATAGGGGGTGTTTAAATACAGGCAGGCAGGAGATAGGGGGCTGTAAGGCAGGCAAGAGGCAGAAGGGGGCTGTATAGGCGGCAGGAATTAGGGGCTGTATAGGCAGGCAGGAGGCCTTTATAGGGGGCTGTATAGGGGGGCCGGCAATAGGGGGTGTAAGGCAGGCAGGCAATAGGGGGCGGTATAAGGCAGGCATATGGGGGTATATGCAGGCATATAGGGGGGTATAGGCAGGAAAATGGGGGGGGGGGTATAGGAAAGGCATATGGGGGGCTTAGGCCAGGCTATGGGGGGGTATAGGCGGCTATGGGGGGTTTAAAAAGGGGAAGGGGGTTTTGGCAAAGGGGATTTTGGGGGGTATGGTGGCATAAGGGGTATAGGAGGCATAGGGGGGTTTTTTAGGCAGGCATATGGGGGGCTATAGGCAGGTATGGGGGGCTATAGGCAGGATATGGGGGTATGGTAGGCAATGGGGGGCTATAGGCAGGCATTTATGGGGGTATGGCAGGCATATGGGGGGCATAGGCAGGATATGGGGGGTATAGGCAGGCCAGGGTATAGGCGGCTATGGGGGCTAAGGGAGGTTTGGGGGGGTTTGGAGGCTTTGGGGGTAAAGGAGGCATAGGGGGGGTTAGGAGGCATATGGGGGGCTATAGGCAGGGGATATGGGGGGTATAGGTAGGCATAAGGGGGGTATAGGCAGGGATGTGGGGGGTATAGGAGGCATATGGGGGGCTATAGGGGAGGATATGGGGGGCTATAGGCGGATAGGGGGTTTATAGGCAGGGAAAGGGGGCTATAGGAGGCATATGGGGGCTATAGCAGGGATATGGGGGGTTATAGGGAGGGGATATGGGGGGGTATAGGAGGATATGGGGGGCTATAGGCAGGCAAAAAGGGGGGTTGGTGGCATATGGGGGGTATAGGTAGGCATATGGGGGGTATGGCAGGAATGGGGGGGATAGGTAAAATTTTGGGGGTATAGGCAGGAAAATGGGGGCTATAGGGGCTTGGGGGTATAAAAGGGAGGCATATGGGGGGGGATAGGCAGGGAAATTTGGGGGGGGAAGGCAGGCTATGGGGGGGGATAAGCAGGCATATGGGGGTTTTTGGGAGGAATGGGGGCTATAGGCAGGGGATATGGGGGGGGCTAAGGCAGGCTATGGGGAATAAAAAAAAGAAACACTTCTCCCCGGTCCCCTCCCCCGATGCGGCGCTCGTCCGCTCTGCTGCTCTCCCGCAGCCTCTGCGCTTTTAGCGAGGGGGGCGCAGTGATTTGGGACATACCGCGCGCGCCCACTGACCACGAGGGCCGCAGGGGGAAATAGCAGAGCGGAAACGTCGGGCTCCGTCCTGTACTTCCGAGCAGCGCTGCCCCGAACGCTCGGGCCGGAGGGCCGGGGGTTCGGGGAGTTTGGGCCTGGGCCCCCGCAGCTCCCCGCCCGCCGCAGTGAACTGTTATTTTACTGTGGGGGGCCCAAGGGGCGGCATTACCAGGGTAGCGGGCCCAGTTAAAACTGCCCCCGGGGCCCCCCTAAGCGCAGCTGCTACCCCTGCTACCCCGGTAGTTACGCCCCTGAAAATCAGTGTGTAAAAAAACCTTTGTACCACTTTTCCATATTACTCCTCATCTTGCAGCTCTTGGCAGAAAACACACAGCCTTAAACCTTTGCTTTTCATTAAATATGTATCTTCAATAACAAAACTGCACATCATTTCCATGAAAAAGTAAACAGTTGAAAAATATAAAATTCTAAATAAACTTTGAGCCCATTGAGATTAATAAAGGGTGTGTAAGTAGTTACATAAGCACATAACAGCTGCAAAAGAAAGTACACTCCCTGAAAGGGAGATGCAGATGGTGATCTTAGTATGAATAATAGTAATAGAAATAATGATACATTTATTCTCATCTCCAAGATTTATTCCACAGACACTACCATACTGTGAGGGCTAATTAAACATTTACTTTATAACGCATGTGTTTATCTGCTACTTCGTATGCTCTATGTTTAAAAAAAAACACAGCAATTCTTCATATTTTACATAAGTGCCAAAAATCCACCACATCTTTCTAGCCAGCTCCGAACATGCTCTACAGACATTATCCACATGTCATGTGTCAACTGCTCCATGCTCCACTCGAACATCATTGTTGGGGTGACTACCGACAGATCCCCACAGATGAGTGCTAGGAACGCATAAGCAATGTATGCATGGATATAAATTTGTCCTTTAGATCACCAGACATGTACACCAAACCAATGGTAATCCAGCACATGGCAGTATACAACTTGATGAACTGTATTCTACACCAGTTCACCATACACTAGTCACTGGACTTGTTCGTGGCACTGTAGTATTTCATTTATAGTTTAAGATTTTTTTTCTATTTGTGCATATTTGTAAGGTGCCCAGACAGGAGCACCATATGTGCAGGTGCATGGATGATGGTGGACAGAGCCGTCTGAACAGCGTTATTGGCCCCTGGGAATAACACTGCAGTGGGCCCTGCCCAAATACATGATTTCACACTAGGTCATGCCTCCTGCCACCCCAATCACACTCACATTATCACGACACTTACTGTATGGACACTGCAGCCTGCAGCCTATAAGACTATTTGGCAGGACAGGGAGCCTTTGGCTCCCTTCCCCACCATGGTTTTTAACAGTTTTCAGGTGAACCAAAGCGGATGATCCAGCACGACCCAAAGATTGAATAAGTAAAACCATGCAAAAACGTATTTGAAATGATCCATAAGAACAAGAAAAATGCACACAAAATCAGCAGCCAGGAGTGGTGGCCTAGAAACACTAGGACCAGGATGCTAACGCGTTTTGGGCTATAAAACTATGCCTTTACTCATAGCGGTGGCCTGATTTTGTGTGCATTTTTCTTGCTTTTATGGATCGTTTCAAATAAATTTTTGCATGGTTTTACTTATTCAATCTTTGGATCATTCTGGATCATCCACTTTGGTTCACCTGCATCGCTTTGCTGCTAGCTTGAGCAGACTTCCGTGCACAGAGCACATACGATACAGCTGGCTCCATTGGATTTTTATCGTTTTGCACATCCTAAAAACATATGAACAGTTGAATAACTAAAGCCAACCAAGGGATCCAGGGTACGTTTCTTGTATTCCTGGGACATACATATACCAACTGGGGCCCCCATATTTGTGCGGCCCCCGGGCAGCTGCCTAGTGTGCCCAATGGAAAAGATGGCCCTGATGGTGGATGATGTGTTGGGATATGTGGTGCATCTAGCACAAGAAGAATGCAGAGAGACAACAACTTGAGGTCTTGACAGACTTTAGTCAAGACGTAAAGCTTTGGTTTAGTAATCATTTTTTCTCGTTATCACACGCCTGTACAACACAGGAGCCTGCAGAATTTCATCTTACCACTCAAGTGCTAGTAGCCTATCTACTTTCTCTCCCTGCTCTCCACTTTGCAGTCTGAGCTCCACTGGCTGTGCCTGTATCCTGTCCCCCACTGATCTAGTGACTAGACAGTGCCCTCTGCCAAACTCTTTTCCCTTACCACTAGATACCTCTCTCTTTTAAGCTGTATATGTGAGTAGCTTCTTTACGTCCGATGTATTGGGAGTGCCTGCCTCTGTTCAACCGCTGGATTGATGATATTTAATTAGTTTCAAGTAAGGCAGATATTGGGAACAGATTTAATAATAATGTCTAAACCTCAGACAGTATAAACTTGGACTTCAGCAGTGTGAGCATACATCAAATTTATCTCAGTTGCTTATGCTGCTTGATCACTTTGATGCATCTTTAGACTTGTCTAACTTTTTATACCCACTATTGGTTTTCTTTAGTTGTACCAAAATTCAACCTCTTTTTTATTTATAGCTTGTACATCTGAACAGATAACACCACTAGTGTGAAATAAGACACTGAGAGTTACTAAAAGATTTTGGTTCCTCAGTTGCATGACTTGATCCCCTACCCTCCCTCCACTTTAACTCCACCCTCATCCTTACCTCCTCCCCCCCCCTTTAATTTTTTCAGAGCACTAGATGAAATAAATGGGGAGCTCTGATTAGTTGCTATGGGCAACAAAGAAATTCTTAGACCTTGACAGTTTTCATACATAAGGCCCTTTATCTTTCTATCATGAAATTTAAAAACTGCTCAGTAAAAGTATATGAATTATCAGTACTTCTATTGAATTAAGTTTTAGCACTAATTGAATTTATGTGTTTTTTTTAGTGGAAGGTCAGTTTTCGTTCATTGGAGACCTCAAACAGCTTATGACTTTTTAATTCCTTAGGGTTTTTAGACATTTTGTAGCTCTGATGGCCGTGACAATTTTCACTCCTTTGACAAGTACAAAAATAAATCGAAATACTTAAAGTTATCCTGCTAATGCCCCATATCTGTATATGTGGCTAAAGTTTTAAACCAAGCACATAATTAGGATGTACAACACCTCCAATGCCTACATAACTTTACAAGATTATCGGACCGGTATTTTGTCTTTGCCATGTGAACGTACCCTTAGGGTTTGTGTATACCCTTCAGATAAGGACCAAGAGTGTCCCATGGGATCTTTGTGAACTACAGACCTGATTCAACAAGTGTCTAGACCTGTATTGCATTAGACTAGATACAAATTCTTTAAGATTAGTTCAGATTATACATTCTAAAAATTAGACCAAAGGATGATCACCATAGCTTGAGAACATCTGATTTTCCTTGGTAATTCTTAATAATATTATCCCCAGTTTAACCCCTTAAGGACCCAGCCAGTTTTGGCCTTCCTGACACAGCCCTATTTTTGAAATCTGACCTGTGTCACTTTATGTGAGAAAAACTTTTTAATGCTTTTACCTATCCATGCTGAATCAGAGATTGTTTTCTCGTGACATATTTTGCCTTAAGTTAGTAAGAAAATTTTGGTCCATACAATACTCGTTTATTTTTGAAAAATGTCAAAATTTCGTGAAATTTTTGGAAAAAATTTTTGAAATTTTGTAAACTTCAAAATTTTTTCTCCTTTAAAAAAAACGAATACCACCAAAAATTTTTATAAAAAAACATCTCCCATATGTCTTCTTTATTTTGGGCAACTTTTTTAAAATTTTTTTCAATATTTTATGGACGTTAGGAGGCTTAAAATTTTAATAGCAAATTCTCAATTTTAAAGAAAACTACAAACCAGATTTTTTGGGGCCCATTCAGTTGACATTAAAATTGACGGCCTGTATATTGAACACCCCCATAAATCCCCCCTGTAAAAAAACTAACCCTTCAAAGTATTTAAAAAGCATTTTTAAAAAGTTGTTACCCCTTTGGGGTTTTTCAAGGAATACATGGAAAGTGGTGGTAAAATTTTACTAAATTTCTTTTTTTGGGCAATTTTTTAATTTTCAATCTATTATTTATGGAATTTTTTATTGTTAAAAGAAAAAACAAAATCAATTAAATTTCCCCAAATCTGTGTTTTCGAAAAAATATTTTAAGTGGGTCTAGATTGTTATTTGACTCAACCACAGGACTCGAAATGATGGAGCACCAAATGGATTTTTTTTGGGGTTCATTTCATTATGATTTATAGGTACCTATGGGTTTTCTGACACCCAAAAGGGCCAAAAAAAAACTAAAAAAACCCCTTTAAAAAAACCCCCTTATAGAAAACTACACCCCTCAAAGGGAAATTTTTCAAGGGGTGTAGTGGTTTATTGACCCAAGGGTTTTTTACAGAAATTTTGGAATCGGTTTTTTTTAAAAAGAAAAAATTCAATTTCTCCCGAAAAAATTTCAATTAACCCGAAATTTTTCATTTTCACAAAAAAAAGGGGGGGAAAAGCACCCCAAAAACTGTTGCCCCAAATTTTTCCGAGTAAGGAATACCCCCAAAGTGGTCAAAAAAACATATCGAGGCCGTGGTGAGTCTTGAAGGGAAGGAGCTATTTGGTGTGGGGTGCAAAATAAGGTGGACGGTGGGGGCCCTCATTTGCATTTTCAGACCCCCCCAATTTCTGTAATTAAATTCTGAACAGACGGTGTTTCATAAAAATTAATTTTACAAACATTATTTCGTTACAAAAAGGGGAAAAAAAGCAAAATGACATTTTTCCCGGGTGCCCTGTAAACCCCACAATAAATGTTTTTGGGAAAGGTTTTGGTGTTCAGGGAGTGGTGCAAAAAAAAAAAAAAAGTATGAAAGAATGCTCCAAATAGTAATTCCATAGACGTGTGGTACAGTTTGAAACATTCTTTCATGCAGAGGGCGGGCTTATCAGGGCAGGTTTAGCAATGATTTAAGTTGTATACTTTTTGGATTCCCCTTCTGTAGAAAACTCTGCATTTTTTTTGTTGTCCTACCCTTTTTGCCAGTGGAGGGGATTTCATTTTGGAAATGCTGACGCGGTACAATCGGGGGAGTCAGAACCAGAAGGTGCTGGGGCCCTCACCTGGTTCCCAAAAACGAGCGCCTTTATTACCTTATCTCTTGGATGGTATTAAACGTCCCTGATTGGCCTGTTACAAAGGAAAATGACAACTGGGTTGCCATTTTGCACAATGTAACCACACAAAACAAAAAACCAAAGGCAGCTTTTTGTACCACACCTGGTCTTACACGTGTGGCACTGTACGGCATTCAGCACTGGTCCGACAGGTCTACCACTCCATGTTACCGATTGTAATCCAGAATAGAGTCGGGTTTGGTGGGAGGTGTACACATTGGTACTTCGTACAGGGGGCAGGGGTAGTGCTGGGTCCGTGACAGGTGGATCATAACAAGGACTCCTCTTATCCTTGTATTTACCAACAGCAGGTCCACAGCTGGATTGGGAACTGCTTGGCCCCTTGGGAGGAATTGTGCCACAATGGGTTTGGGGTGTCACCTATGGTTACTTTTCTCTACTGTGCCGCAAAGCAGCTGTACGTCTGCAGACGAGGGACTTGAAAAAGTGGAATGCTGGATGTAAAAGTTATCCATGTAAAGGTGGTAACCTTTAATCCAGCAGTGGGTGACTAAATCCCACACTATTTTTCACTAATCTTTATGGGACAGGGGGGCATTTCAGGTGGAACATTTGGCTGCTCCGTTCCCTTCGTAAATCTTAAGCTCGCTTAAGTGTACCCGGAGGTACTCTCACACAGCTTGCAAATTTTAAAACCCTGTATCGTTGCTCTTTTTGCTGGGCAGGTACTGGCCAAATTTGAGCCTGCCTTAAAGTGTAGGAGGGAACTTCATCTACACAAATAAATTTCTCAGGGGTATAGACCGCTGGAAAATTTGGCACTGAAAGTGCGAGTGATAAGAGGCCTAATTTATATAAAGCGGTAATAAGTGGGGCTGATCACGGGGTGTGGGCAATGGGAATTATCTGCATAATGCAAGAATTTAGTTTTTCTCAAAACGCTTCGGGTTATTGATGCCGGTAAAAATGGAGTGCCTATAAAATATGTCTGCACTCCAATATTGACGACCCGGGGTTCTTCACTATGCCCATGTGCAGAAAGGAGGCCCCAAACAGAAAAGGGTCATCATCCTTCGGGCAGCATATACGGGGGGTCCATGTGCAGAATGAGGACTGTGGGGTTAGGGGGAACCAGAAAAAACTGCTGGGTATACACAGGTTGGTCTGTGCCACCATGGACATCTACCAGAATCCTCAGAGTAAAAGTCTTTAAAAAAAAAAAATCTATTTCATAGAGGCCTGTAGTGTCGATACGGACTCCAGGGGGTGGCATCAAAGTCAGGGATTTGAGGCTGGTAATTTTCTGGGTACGGGAGTCCACTACTTTGGGGGGTCACCTCTTTGTTTCTGGGGGCGTATTAGGGAGGGACCCCATCAGCGGAGGAGGGAATCAGATGATTCGGACAAGACGAAACCAGTAAAAACTCATCATCCGAATCACTGACGGACTCGCTATCTCGGCCAGGATAGGCGTATACAACCTCCTCCGCTGAGTAGCCGTATCAGGGAAGACTGGGCATTTTCTATATTTTTTTTATTTAGAATGGGCGTGTATAGTGTAGGTGATTTAACATGTGTTTTGTGTAGGGGGGGTGTATGTTGTGCTTTAACTTGTGTTTTGGAATTTACAAATAAAAAAATTATGAAGCGTCCGTTACTTGAAACAAATAAAAAAAATTAAGTTACATTTTTAAATCCCTCCCCACAAAAAAAGAAAACTTTTCCTGCGCAAAAAAAAACTGACGCGTAATCAAGTGACGTGTGTCACTGAGTAGTGCCTCAGGAGCAGCAGAGAACAGTCTAAAAAAAATTAAAAATTAATCCTGTACTAAAAACTAGCTTGGATGCTGCAGTGGCATGTAAATCACTGCGTCCAGCATCATCAGCAACAGTCACAGGGCGCACAGCTGCGGGGTCAAAGAAAAAAAATACTCCTCACTGCCAAAAAAAAATCAGACGTGATTAGCGATGCGTCACTAATCAGCGCTGATGAGAGCAGTGGTTGCGCCAGCTATTTACGTCGTAACCTATGTGCCTAAAAAAAATGTAAAAAAATAACTTCACTGCAAAAAAAAAAAAAATCAGGGACGCTGATTAGCGATGACGTCCATAATCAGGCTGATGAGAAGCAGTGGTTGCGCGCTATTGGCGTAACACAATGCGCGCTAACAAAGTTTTAAAAAAAAAAACAACTGCAAAAAAAAATAAATCGACGCAGATTAGCGATGCGTCACTAATCAGCGCTTTGATGAGCAGTGGTTGCGCAGCTATTGGCGTAACCAGTGCGCAAAAAAAAATTGTAAAAAAAGTATGAAAAAAGACTTTTACCAAAAAAAAAAAGGGGGGAAAAATAAAATGCTGATTAGTGAAATAATAACTATTCAGCAGTCAGAGAACAGGAAAGCTGATGCTGTCTGTGCTTCACACAGCAACAGACAGCTCATTCAGGGACACTGCCCACCAACGATCAGGGCGCAGGCAAGAAGAGCTCCACAGCGGGAGCAAACGATCCACTGGAACACATATCGAGAAGGGATCTAATGGATTTATCATGCCAATTAGACCACCAGGGACAGGTACGATAACAGCACGGGCACCGCTCTTGCTCGCTACTCCTGAACGGAATGGCTGGCGCAGGGCTCGGTGTAGTGCTGTACAAAGGCAGGCACAATGGCTGCCGATTGGCCGGTCGGCCAATCTGGCGGGGCAATCGCAGCCAAGGGGGTGGTGGTTACCACTACCACAGCCCCCATTTTCTCTGGATGGTGATTGGTGCTGTCCTAAACAGCACCAATCACCATCGATACGCTATGCCAGCAGGCCGCGCGAGTCGGCATATTTGAAAATGCCCGCCATTGGCTGTTCTGATTTGAACAGCAAATGGCAGCGATCGCCGATGCGGGGGGGCATCGCGTGCGTGCCTGGGCAGGAGTGGGGAAGACTGTTCTGCTGTTCAGGAACAGCAAGCCTATATTACCCGGTCCTCCGCAAACTTTTTTTCGCAGGGATGGCCGGAGTTTGCCAGGACGTATCATACGTCCTGGTGCGTTAACCCCCAAATGACCTGGACGTATGGATACGCCCAAGGTCGTTAAGGGGTTAACACTCAAACTTCTGTAAAAGGGCCTTATGTTTGAAAACTGTCTAGATCTAAGGCTTTCTTTGTTGCCCACAGCAACCAATCAGAAATCAGCTTTCATTTCATATAGTGGTCTGAAAAAAATAAAAGCTGAGCTCTGATTGGTTGCTGTATATAATGGGCAACTTGGGTATTTATGGCCATTACAGCTTCTTTCATCACCTATTTTAACTCCTTAAAGAGAATGTATCATCAGAAATTAACCTATTGTTTGGATGAGGGTGAAGTTAAAGAGGAGGGTGGAGTTAAAGTTGAGGGGGGGTAGGGGACCAAGTCATGCAACTGAGGAACCAAAATCTTTTAGTAACGCTCAGTGTCTTATTTCACACTAGTGGTGTTATCTGTTGAGATGTACAAGCCATAAATTAAAAAAGAGGTTGAATAAACATAGGGATATGGAAGATAACAGGACTGGAAATAAAAGAAGGCTGGCAGATAAGAGTGTGTAGAGGTATTACCATGGGAGAGAGGTATAATAGTATCTGTACAGAGGTTTACATAAATGAATGGCATATAGAAGTAGATCAAAAGGTGACCCTAAAATTCTGAAAGTTTTTAACGACTGAATTTGCAGATTCTGCACCAAATTCTTAAATCTGTTAAAAGTTAAAAATCTCCTTATACCAATCAGTGATTGTTAGGATTTGAGAAGACCTGTTAGAAACACTTTTTGTGCATTCTCTAACAAAGGGCATGGCTTCACTCAAATGGGTCATGGCTTGTGAAAAATTTTGTGCACCAAATTCTGGTGTGGAATTTTGGTACAACTAAAAGAAACCAATAGTTGGTATAAAAAGTTAGAAGAATTTTAAAGATGCATCAAAATGATCAAACAGCATATGCAACTGAGATAAATAGATGTATGTTCACACTGCCTAAGTCCAAGTTTACACTGGTTTAGACATGATTATTAAATCTGCTCCCAATGCCCCGAAGTTCAGTTACTATTGAACTGGCGTAACATACAGTTCATCAAGTTGTATATTGCCTTGTGCTGGTGGATCCTGTGTTATCTATACACATTGCTGTCATCTTTCAGTGTAATCCTGCCTGTGCTGATAATGAGGAGACTGCTGAAAATTTTTCACTGCAGAACAGGAAGTGTCAGGCACATGATTCAGGTTTTTTTTTTAAATATTGATAGTGATGTGAACAATTAAAACAAAATAAATCAAAAATTCTTAAAAAACTTGTTTAACATAAAAACATGAGTTAAACAATAGGTTAATTTCTGGTGACACATTCCCTTTAAGGAGTTAAAATAGGTGATGAAATAAGCTGTAATGGCCATAAATACCCAAGTTGCCCATTATATACTTAGGATCTTTTGTATGAAAACTGTCTAGCAGTAATACTGTCTTAGTTGTCTATAGCAACCAATCAGAGCTCAGTTTTTATTTTTTCAGACCACTATATGAAATAAAAGCTGAGTTCTGATTACTCTTTATGGGCAATAGAGACAGTCTTAGACCTAGACAGTTTTCATACATAAGGCCCTTAGTTTTTTTAGGGTCAAACTGGGGATAGTGTCATTCAGAATAACCAAGGAGAATCAGAAGTTCTCAAGTTATGGTGATCATCCTTTGGTCTATCTTTTGGCTGATGTTCTAATCACACTGTGCTACAACTAAGGGCTACGTTACGCCCGAAACATGTCAGCGGCCGGTTTTTGTCTACCATGTTTTTCCTGACTTGCATGCTGCTCTTGCTTGCTGTTGTTTTTATGCCGCTTCCACTTTGGCAGTTTTGTTCAAATAAAGTTCTCCTTTTTCTATGGCCCGTTTGCTGATCATTACTTTTTTGGGTGTATTTTTTGGGTTTAAATTTGGGGCACCGATCGGGGGGAACCCAAGGGAAAACCATAATTTGGCTGTTTATTGGGTAGCTGTTATTTTTTATTTGTTACTTATTTTTGCAAGGCATACCGTTTTTCCACACACCCTAACTTTTTTGATTTTGTTCACTTTTTCTGCCGGGGACCCTTATTTTACAGCAGTAGAAGCATGGCTCACCTGATAAAGAAAATAAAAAGGCCGCGTGGTCTTTCAAAACAAAGTGATAAAAATCAAAAGACACAAAATTTTCTGGAAAACTTAAGTCTTAGAAAAAATATGGTACGGGGAGATGAAAATCTGGTGGGACGCCCACACTAAAAAATTTATATCAAACAAAAAATTTTTCCCAGGGTTTATGTATTAAAAAAAACCCTATACCATCTATTCTAACGATTTCATTCCCAGTGGAACCCCATTTTATTTTTGCTCTCACAATTTATGGAATTATTACCCAACAAGAAGACCCAAATTTGGAACCATTTTGGGGAATTAAAAACTTAAAATTTGAAATTGAGCATTTAAGATCTACCAATTAAACAAACTACAACATGCGTAAACTGTACACAGTTGAAAACCCCGTATGGAAAAATAAAAAAAAAATTTTGAACGGAAAATTTAGCTATTGCCAGATAAAGGTAGGGGGGGCAAAAGGTATATACTCCAACCACCCCACGTTTATTTGCGACGACCCCAAAAAGAAAAAATTGGAGAAGAAAACAAATTCTTTTGTTTTTAGCTCACAAATTTGACTCTACTGACTACTGATCTAGAGATCAAGAAAAGGGGTTTCTCCCTCCACGGCTTAACATCTAAAAAGCATTTTAATAAAAAAAAGCAAAGCACCAAAAATTCCAAAAAAATTAAAGGCCATCAAAAAGGGTGGAAAAAAACCCCAAAAAAGGGGGGAAAGATAAGACCAGGAAAAAAACCCCAAATTTTAACAATCCACCCCCTTATTAAAATTACTCAATTTATTAAAATTCATCTTTTTGCTCTAAAAATGATTATTATCCTGGGTTCAATTTTGGGCCGGGAAAGGGATTTTGTCTTTCTACCTTAAAGTTTTAAAAACAAGTTTATACGTATTCTTACTCTACGTCGTCATTTTTTGGATAACACCTCCCAGTCCCTATCCAGGCCGAATAATTCTAAAAGTTCTAATGTTTATCATGGTTTATCATTTTCAGAACAAGTTTCCATCCAGCAATTGGAGGAGCTAGAGGATAATCATGATGGTCCGCTAGTCAGTAGTGACCAAATTGTATATCCATGTATCACTAACAAAAAATTCTATCCCCTACAGTCTAGAACCAGTATGATGGATCGTTTTCAGTATTTGGTAGAGTGTGATTTAAAAATATTGCCTTGTGATATGCAGATGCAAAGTAGAGGGCGAAAAGGCAAAACAAAAACTCTACAAGCCGTTCGTTCGGTGCTCTCCTTAAGGAGAGATCTTCCTTCTGAGCTACCGATGCCTCCCACAACTGCCAGCCAGTATCTTCTCTACTCTGCACTGAAGAGGGACAAAAATCCCGAAACAGCGTTGTCTGTAGATGAGAGATACTGGCTTGGTTTAAAAATCCTTTTTGCTTTCTCAAGACCGGTGGTCAAAGCAAATTGAGGATTTGTTTACAACCAACAGAGGCGCTGTGGGCTTCTCAGCCCCTTTCCCATAATTGCCTGTGATATTGCAGATGCTAGTAGAGGGCGAAAAGGCAAAACAAAAAACTCTACAACCCGTTCTTCGGTGCTCTCCTTAAGGAGAGATCTTCCTTCCTTTAGATACCGGTGCCCTCCAAAACAACCAGCCAAAAAAACCTCCTTGAAAAGGGACAAATCCAAACAGACTTGTTTAGATGGAGACTGGCTTGGGGTTAAAAAATCCTTTTTCCCTTTCCCTCTTTATCTGAGGGGTCCAAAAGCTAGATTTGATCCCATCCAGATATTTGGTAGGGAGCTTGCCCATTTGCTCGATGAGGGTGTCTCTCTGGGGGTCCTGGACCTGAGACGATCGGGCGCATTGTTACCAGATT
This sequence comes from Phyllomedusa bahiana, assembly GCA_025379985.1. Taxonomy (NCBI): domain Eukaryota; kingdom Metazoa; phylum Chordata; class Amphibia; order Anura; family Hylidae; genus Phyllomedusa; species Phyllomedusa bahiana. The sequence goes on from JAODAL010004582.1 coordinate 26,040, forward strand.
TTCCTGTTACTCCTATTCTATATGGACTACCCAAAGTCCATAAGAGGATGCCTTTTCCTCCGATGCGCCCGATCTATTTTCCCAAAATAGGGGTAAAAATTTGTGGATTTTCCCGATGTTGGACTCTCTTCTCAGCCGTTTCTATTCAAACCCCGGGTTTCTTAAGAGACACTAAAAGCGTTCTATCTTCTTTTAATACCAAAAAGTGGGAAGAAGGGTTTGTTTGGGTTACTTGCGATGTTGAATCGTTGTACTCGAGTATCCCACACCAGGTTGCACTTGCTGCATTACAATTTCACTTTGAAACCTATAGTGATTTTGCTTTGGAGTTCATTCAGTACTTACTTCAAGTTACTGATTTTCTCATGAAGCACAATTATTTTGACTATTCTGGTGCTTTATATCTGCAGACTAAGGGGGTGTCAATGGGGGTGAAATTTTCGCCCTCACTGGCAAACCTCACAGTCGCCTGGTGGGAACATCTTTATATATTCTCAGACAGTTATCCCTTTATTTCACACTTGGAGTGGTATGGCAGATACATAGATGATCTCCTCATGATTTGGAGGGGTGATATGTCTGCCATACCACTCTTCGTGGATTACTTAAACAATAATCCATTGAATCTTAGGTTCACGTTCTTCTATCACCAACATTCTATAACATTTCTGGACCTTGAACTAACAGCAGACCCTGATAAAATGATCACTTCTAGAACATACCGCAAACCCCAAGCTGGGAATACTATCCTGCACTTTCGCAGTTTTCATACCAAAAATACTAAAAAGGCTATCCCTGTAGGTGAATTGACACGAGCAAGGAGAAACTGTAGTTCCATTGAGGATTACACTTGCGAAAAGATTTCCATTTTTGATAGACTTAAGATTAGAGGTTATCCCACTTGGACCCTGGAAAGGGCGGCTAAAAAAGTAGACTCCCGTTGTAGAGAGGTACTTTTAAGGGACAAATCCTCTAACAGTGTTGCACCTTATGATGCCCTGCCTACTTTAGTATTAAATCATACACGTCAATTCAAACAAGTAAAAGAGATTGTCTTCAAATATCTTCCATTATTAAAAGAAGATGAAGCTCTCATTCAGGTCTTGCAAAATGGGTGCAACATTGTACCTAGAAAAAGTGTCACGTTGGGTAATCTCCTTTCTCCCAGTGTGAGTGGAAGTAAAAGCCCTTCTTCAATGTGGTTACGCCAAAAAGGCTTTGTTAGATGCGGGCATTTCCCGTGTAAAACGTGCGGTTTTGTCACTCCTACTAAGGAATTCTTTGGTTCTGATGGGTCCAGATCCTTTCCCATTCGCAATTATATAAATTGTAATACTACACATGTTGTCTATGTCATCAGATGTTCCATATGTAAACTGTCATATGTGGGTAGTACCACACGTAAACTTAAAGTACGTTTTTTGGAACATCTGTATGATATTAATCATAATTCTAGTAGAGCGAAGTCCAGTGCTTCATTGCACTTTATTGAGTGCCATGGAGCAGATACCAAGGGTCTGGAACTCATTGGCATTGAAAGAATTTTTAAGCCAAAAAGAAGTGGTTAATATAGCATACAAGCTTCATGACAGGGAAGCATATTGGATGCTCCTTTTAGATACGTTTTTTCCCAACGGTTTAAATTCACGCAGGGAAATTATGTTTCACACATAGTTATATGCATGCAGCAATAAACACATTAGTTAAGGGCCTTTGTTATTTATATATTATTTTTGTTTTGTATCAACCATTAGTTATTGAGGTCTTTAACAATATATATCAATTATTTTTCCTATTGTTACATATTCCCTCTGGTCCCCCTTTTTTGTTGTTTTTTGTTTGTCGTTTTTTGTTTATGTTCCACCAATTCCCATGCAATGTAGAACTGCAAATGCTTTATTTCTATCTATTATGTATGTTCCTTTTTTCATTGCATGCGTTTATATAATTTCATCTTCTACCATCTCTTTATCTAATCAGCCCCATGTTGTGTTATTGTTTTTGTTGTTTATATCATGCTATTTTGTCCTGCCGAGGCGCCTGCCTTCCATGTTAGACCAATGGGATACGTTCACGCTCCTTTTTGGCCCAGTGGAGCGCATTTTGCGTTTCACTGATGTCATTTCAGTTTCCGCCGTTCTAGACACTGTCCAGTATCGCTCGGTATTCCGGATTTCCTGTATAGTGGAGCGCATTTGCGTTCCACTATCACAGCTTCCGGTTAGAGAGACTTGCTTTTGCAAGCCTCCTGGTCTAACATGGCGGATGGCGTCTTGTTTCTAGGTACGAGTTATCCTTTTCAGGTGCCTCCAATTTTAGTAATTGATATTGATTTTAGACATTATTTAAGGCTGATGTTCTAATCACACTGTGCTACGACTAAGGGCTACGTTACGCCCGAAACATGTCAGCGTCCGTGTCTACCATGTTTTTCTGACCTGCCTGCTTGCTCTTGCTTGCTGTTGTTTTTATGCCGCTTCCACTTTGGCAGTTTTGTTCCAAATAAAGTTCCTCCTTTTTCTATGGCCCGTTGCTGATCATCTGGACTTTTCTTGGTGTATATTTCTGGTGCAACTTGGGCACCGATCGTGCACGGGAATCCAAGGAGAACTCATAATTTGGGCTGTTTATTCAGGTGAGCTGGTTATCTTTTATGTTGTTCAGCCTATTTTTTGGAATGTATAATCTGACCTAATCTTAAATAATTTGTAGCTAGCCTAACGTAATACAGGTCTAGACACTTGTTGAATCAGGTCTGTAGTTCACAAAGACCCCATGGGGCACACTTATGGTATTAGCTCATGACGTTTGATGAGAGGCTTTTCATTCGGTTCTTTTCCCTGAATTATTCAGATTTTTTTTAATAAGCTAAGAGACATGGTAATGCAATTAGTTGGTTTGCATTGTAATTTTCCAAGGTCTAGGCTCAAAAGGGAACAGTAAATTGTGATGAGGAAGGCAGTTTAACAGATGATCCTAATTTCTAACCATTCTGTAAAGAATAAACTTTTACATAAAAGGGATTGCATTACACAGTGGGTGGCTCACAAACGTCATTGTGAATTATTCAATCTAGGACAGGAGGCCTCTGAAGTAAAATGAGTCACAAGTAATTAATTCTCACAGGAATTGAGACGTTAAACATCCGATCATTGGAACATAATGCAGATGACTAAATGTCTGTTTACACCAAATAGGATTACAATAATAATGGTGATAAGAGAGCAGCGGACGCTTAAGAAAATGGCAATAATTTCGAAAGTTTGGCAGTAACAGAGCGGAGATGATATACTTTGAAAGGACTGCACATGCCAACCATCTGTATGACTTCACCCTAGATGTCTTCATAATGTTCATTAATGTAAAGAAAGAAGACACCCAGAAGGCAACTGGAAACAAGCATAAATTCAGCCAGTTAAAGTTGGGAATAGGACTTTTACCATAATTTGGAAAATGTACTAGAGAGCAGAGGATTTTTATTGCTGTCTAGCTTCCGGGATCTGTTACGCATTGTAAAGTTTTTAATTGACAGATTTGGGTGCAGTAAATGAGGGCTACATCACTTTCAGGTGACATACATATAAACACATGTACTTTAGGAGCACTTGCTCATGTTCCTGTTGACGCAGAACCTTTCAGAATCAGCTAAAATAGATATTATATTCGTTATTTTAAGAGGTTAGGAGTCTGGGTTGTCAGCCTGTGGTATATGTACTCCTGGAACAATCTGGAAAAATCTGATACTAAGGGCCAAATGTATGAAACGATTTTGGTCTAAAACTCACTTTTTTGCCCATAGGTTTTTATGGGGAAAAAAGTGAGTTTTAGACCAAAACCGTTTCATACACGTGACCAGGGACGTAACTACAGGGGTAGCAGGGGTAGCAGTTGCTACGGGGCCCGGTGGCTTGGGCTACCACCTCTGCTACCCCTGTGATTCCGCTCTGGGCCCGCCGGCAGTGAACATAACAGTTCACTGTGGCAGGTGCAGAGCTGTGGGGCCGGTCTGTGAGGCAAGAGGGGGGGGGGGCGCCGCCGGCAGGCTCCACCCCCTTGCTTCACAGAGACTCTCTCTTAATTGTATGTACATCCGTGCAACGCGCATACAATTAAGATGAACGGCGGAGCAGGAAGAGACGTGCGCTCCCTGCCCCTGCCATACATTGCTCAGCAGGCGGCGCGGCGGAAGTGACGTCATTGCGCCGCCTGCCGAGCTTCCTTTCCTCGGCCCCAAGCCTAAGGCAGCAGCTTGGGGCTGGGAAGAGACGGAGACGCCGGGGGAGCGCGGCCAGGTAAGTAATGAGCTACGGGGGGGGGGGAAGAATACCTACAGGGGGCTCTAAAGGAGGGGGGAGAATACCTACAGGGGGCTCTAAAGGAAGGGGGGGGAGAATGCAAACAGGGGGCTCTAAAGGACGGGGGGGGGAAGAATACCTACAGGGGGCTCTAAAGGAAGGGGGGGAGAATACCTACAGGGGACTCTAAAGGAAGGGGGGGGAAGAATACCTACAGGGGGCTCTAAAGGAAGGGGGGAAGAATACCTACAGGGGGCTCTAAAGGAAGGGGGGGAAGAATACCTACAGGGGGCTCTAAAGGAAGGGGGGAAAGAATACCTACAGGGGGCTCTAAAGGAAGGGGGGGAAGAATACCTACAAGGGGCTCTAAAGGAAGGGGGGGGAGAATACCTACAGGGGGCTCTAAAGGAAGGGGGGGAAGAATACCTACAGGGGGCTCTAAAGGAAGGGGGGGGAAAGAATACCTACAGGGGGCTCTAAAGGAAGGGGGGAAAGAATACCTACAGGGGGCTCTAAAGGAAGGGGGGGAAGAATACCTACAGGGGGCTCTAAAGGAAGGGGGGAAAGAATACCTACAGGGGGCTCTAAAGGAAAGGAAGGGGGGGAGAATACCTACAGGGGGCTCTAAAGGAAGGGGGGGAAAGAATACCTAAAGGGGGCTCTAAAGGGGAGGGAAAGAATACCTACAGGGGGCTCTAAAGGAAGGGGGGGAAAGAATACCTACAGGGGGCTCTAAAGGAAGGGGGGGGGGGGGGAAAAATACCTACAGGGGGCTCTAAAGGAAGGGGGGGAAGAATACCTACAGGGGGCTCTAAAGGAAGGGGGGAGAATACCTACAGGGGGCTCTAAAGGAAGGGGGGGAAAGAAAACCTACAGGGGGCTCTAAAGGACGGGGGGGAAAGAATACCTACAGGGGGCTCTAAAGGAAGGGGTGGGAAAGAATACCTACAGGGGGCTCTAAAGGAAGGGGGAGCACTATACCTACAGGGGGCTCTAAAGGAAGGGGGGGAGCACTACCTACAGGGGGCTCTAAAGAGGGGGGGGAGAACTATACCTACAGGGGGCTCTAAAGGGGGGGAACTATGCCTACAGGGAGCCCTAATGCTTGGGGGGGGGGGAGAACTATGCCTACAGGGGGTCTCTAATCTACAGGGGGGACTATTCTGCTTACAGGGGGGACTATTCTGCCTACAGGGGGCCCTAATCTACTGGGGGGACTATTCTGCCTACAAGGGGGCCCTAATCTACAGGGGGGACTATTCTGGCTACAGGGCTAATTACAGGGGACTATTCTGCCTACAAGGGGGCTCTAATCTACAGGGGGGGGGGGCTATTCTACCTACAAGGGGGCTCTAATCTACAGGGAGGAACTATTCTGCCTACAGGTGGGACTATTCTGCCTACAGGGGGCCCTAATCTACAGGGGGGACTATTCTGCCTACAGGGGGCCCTAATCTACAGGGAGGGAACTATTCTGCCTACAAGGGGGCTCTAATTTACAGGGGGGAAACTATTATGCCTACAAGGGGGCTCTAATCTACAGGGGGAACTATTCTGCCTACAAGGGGGCCCTAATCTACAGGGGGGGACTTTTCTGCCTACAATGGGGCACTAATCTACAGAGGGCCCTATTCTACCTGCAGGGGTGGCCTAAGCTACAGGGGGCCCCCATTCTACCTACATAGGAACCCTAAGCTACTGCCCAGGGGCCCGAAGCTGCCTACATCTCCCCAAGCTACCTAGCTACTGCCCGGTGGGTGCTAAGCTACCTAGCTACCGCCCGGGGGCCCCATTGTCCCTACAAACCGCCTGGGGGAGCCCCATAATTACCAGGGGGTAATTCTTACCATTTGGGTCATTATTAATGGGGAGTTTGTATATGAGGGGAGGGGGCACTCACTTGGGAAAATGATTAAAAAAAGTGAGGAGTCTCAGGTGTTTGTGTTGCAAATTCTACAGGGATGAGTGGTGGATGGAGGAAGTCATCATAGAGAAGAAAAGGGAAAGTGAACGACTCCTCAGACAAGACGTCACCCCTAATGTCACAGGTTGAGGTCCCTAAGATTGTAAGTAAATCTAACTAATTTGGCACTGTAAGGTCATCCACTGTGTACCTGGTATCTACCAATATATGGTCACTGTATGAGGTAATATACAGTCTGCAGAGCCTTTGTACACTGGCATATACCACTATATGGTCACTATATGGCGGTATTATTGGTCTTTGTGTACTGATCAGTAATAGTGTGGTCATGTTCTGGCGGTATAATCAGGTTCCTATGTAATATGGTTATTAGTAATGTTGGTCTTGGTATAGTGGATTTGTTTGGTAGCAGTATGATGGTGATATGTATGGTGAGATATTTACCCTTTGTATTATCTACATTATCTAACAGCATGTCCTGGTAAATGTTCATGGTCAGGGAGGTGGGCAATGGGGGGGGGGCCCCATCCAAAAGTTTGCTTTGGAGCCCTGGCTTCTCTAGTTACGCCCCTGCACGTGACCCTAAATATAAAACCTGGCTATTTCAACCAGGTTTTTATAAATGTGGCACGCTTCCTTGTGGAACATGAAATTATGCATAACCTATGAAAGAATCCTTTAAATCCGATAAAACACGTAGGTTTCTAATTAAACAGTTTCTCAATTGCAATTCAAACCATGTAAAATATGTGGCTTATTGTATTGAATGCAATCTGTGCTAGATAGGGTGTGCTATCAGAAAATTGAAAGTAAGGATACTAGAACACTTAAATAATATTACAAGTACAGCAATACGCAACAAGTCTAATCTTGCAAGACATTTCATTGAATATCATAAATCTAATTCTAGTACATTAAATATATCAGGGATAGAAAAAAGCATTAAACCACAATGTGGAGGTGACTATACCCACCTGCTTCGCGTGAGGCGTTCTGGATTGTCACATTAGATACTACATCTCCCAGGGGTCTAAATATAAAAAGAGAAACAATGTTTCATGATTAGTAAATTATTTAGTAGGGCAATGCATGCCTTATTTATACATATTTATCTCCATACCTGTATCAACCTTTGTTCCCTCGTTGTCTCCTTAACTTCGTTTTTAATTTCTATATGAAATGTTGTTTTTAAATATTCATAATGAAACTTAATAGGTTGGCTGCTCCAAAGTGATAGATCGAGACTTAAATAATTATTACAATTTTACTTCAGGACCATATTTTAGTATACCTAACAGGTTTTGCTTTTTTTACACATGCATAATGTTTAGCTCTGCTTTTTTCATCATTGGTTTGTGCTTCCAGTCAGTACGTTGCGCAGGTCTGGAAGCTGTGTTGTGTTATTTCCGTTTTTCACAGCCGGAGATCTATTCATTGGTGGAGCTACCAACGGGTAAGTAATTATTTGCTAATCAACATAATGTTTAGAGTTATATAATGAGGTGGGTGAACACTTCGATTTTATGCTGTGATTAAGAACACATTGAGTGCTCGAAACGCGTAAGCAGATGTATTGCTTTTATTGCCAACACATTCTTCTAGTTGTGTCACCACGGTGTTTCATGAATTTTTAATAGATTTTTTAATTAAAGTTTTTTTTATTTTTATGGATTTACAAATATTTCTGCTGGATCATCAACTTACATACTCTTAGGCCATGTTCCCACGGCTTAAAATGGCCCGTATTTCGGTCCGTAAGTACACACTGAAGTGCGCAAATTACGGGCTGAAAACGGCCCATTCATTACGGTAATCCACAGTTCTCATAGAGAACTATGGATTACGTCTCCTCTCCCTGCTCGGCGAATACGCCGAGGGGGGAGATAATTCACATGTCACTTTCTAGCGGCGTATATGCGCCGCTAGCAGTGATTCTCTATGGGCCGGCGAGGTGCCGGTCCCCGCTCCCTCCGCCGCTCCCGCCCTGCCCCCGGCCACACGGCGTAACTGCGGGGCGGAATTACGTCCCGCAGTTAAGCCATGTGAACATAGCCTGATACTGCCTTCTCCGTTGTGCTTGGGGTGGGGCTGTTGTATCTCTTCTAATGAGATGGCCAGGGCCGTTCCTAGGGGCGGGTGGGGCGTGCGATCGCCCGGGGTGCCGCGGCTCCGCTCACCTGAGGGGAGCGCTGCGGCCGCTCGCCCCGCCCGCCCGGGGAGGTGCAGGGAGGAGGTGGGATGGATCGGTCCCGTCCTGCCTCCTCCCCTGTAACCACGTCACAGGGGGCGCACAGCTTTCACCGCGCCCCCCTGTGACGCTCGATCTCCTCGGCTGGCAGCTCTGCCGCCGAGGAGATCTCTGGGAGCTGCGTGCAGTGTAAGCGGCGTGGTGACGTCGCGCTGCTTACACCGCTCCGCAGCTCCCATCGCTCAGCGGCTCCGGACCGGGACGCGCGGACCGAAGTGAGTACTTTTTTGTTATTTTATAATTAGTTACTGGGGCATCACTGGCTACAGGGGGGCATCACTGGCTACAGGGGGCATCTACTGGCTACATGGGGGCATCTACTGGCTACATGGGGGGCATCTCTGGCTAAGGGGGGCATCACTGGCTACAGGGGGGGGCACCACTGGCTACATGGGGGGCACCACTGGCTACAGTGGGGCATCACTGGCTACAGGGGGGACATCACTGGCTACAGGGCATCACTGGCTACAAGGGGGGCATCACTGGCTACAGGGGGGATCACTGGCTACAGGGGGGCATCACTGGCTACATGGGGGGCATCACTGGCTACAAGGGGGGCATCACTGGCTACAGGGGGGCATCACTGGCTATAGGGGGGCATCACTGGCTACATAGGGGCATCTACTGGCTACAGGGGGGCATCTACTGGCTACAGGGGGCATCACTGGCTACAGGGGGCATCACTGGCTACAAGGGGGGCATCACTGGCTACAAGGGGGGCATCACTGGCTACAAGGGGGCATCACTGGCTACAGGGGGCATCACTGGCTACAGGGGGCATCACTGGCTACAAGGGGGCATCACTGGCTACAAGGAGGGGCATCTACTGGCTACAAGGAGGGGCATGTACTGGCTGCGGGGGCATCTACTGGCTGCAGAGGGGCATCACTGGCTACAGGAGGCATGTTCTGGCTGCAGGGGGGCATCACTGGCTACAGGGGGGCACCTTCTGTCTACAGGGGGCATTACTGGCTACAGGGGGCATCACTGGCTACAGGGGCTACTACCTGGCTATAAAGGGCATCACTGGCTACAAGAGGGGGCATCACTGGCTACAAGGGGGGGCAACTACTGGCTACAGGGGGACATCACTGGCTACAGGGGGGCATCTACTGGATACGGGGAGCATCCACTGGCTGTGGGGGGCATCTAAAGGATACAGAGGGCATGTAATGGCTGCAGGGGGCATGTCCTGGCTGCAGGGGGGCATCACTGGCTACAGGGGGGCATCTTCTGGCTATAGGGGGGCATCTTCTGGCTACAGGGGACATCACTGGCTACAGGAGGGCATTTCTGGCTACAGGGGGCATCACTGGCTACAGGGAGGCATCTTCGTGCTACCGGGGGCATCACTGGCTACAGGTGCTACTACCTGACTACAGGGGGCATATAACATGGCTACCATATGAGGTGCTATAGATGGGGAGTTTACATAGAGATAGGAATTGGTAGAGAAGTGCTGATAAATTGAGGAGTCTTAAGATATGTGTTTTGTAAATTTTACAGTGAAGAGTCGGGAGTCGTCATGGCGTCTGGGATAGATGGAGAAGAAGAAGAGAAAGAGAACAACTCTTCAGAGACGTCTCCTGTGAGTCACCAGATATAACTTTACTGTAACCATTTATATGTCTGCAGAGTCTGTGTACAGCGGGTATCAATCACTGTATGGTCACTGTACGCCGGTAATATTGGTTGTAGTTTAATCGTTTATACTCGGTAATGGTCAGTTTGTATTACTCGGTTACTATATGGTGGTGATATGTGGTCATGGTATGGTGGTATTATTCAGTCACTGTGTGTTGGTGATATGTGGTCTTGGGATTCTGGTTTTGTGTAGTAGCGTTATTTGGTAACTGTATGACTTATTTAGTAGTTTTATACGTAGCACATTGTGGTAAAGCTTTTTGTATATTTTGGCTTTGGGTGATGGTGATGCAATGTGTTGCATAGTGGCGCAATATGTTACCGGAGGGTAGGGAGGGGGGGCGAAATTTCTTCACCTCGCCCTGAGTGAAATTAAGCCTAGGAACTGCCCTGGAGATGGCTGTACCATTGTTTCCTTCAAACTCCTGGAACAACTCCTGCCCCTAATGGATAGTCGCTGATGCAGTGTTTTGTTCAATATATGGTCACAACACAGTATTTAAGGCTACTTTTTAAAAATGGTAGCAAAAGGTGCAGCAAAAGGGGGGAATATGTTAGTATATCACACAGTTAAACAAACAACATTGGTAGCTATTTCATTAGTATTCAGGTCAGCCATACACCTGCGTCAGGGGCTCCTCAACTCCTCTCATCATAAACTTCCAAAACCAACAGTAGGTACAACACAACTTATTAACCAATCTTAATTTACTTTTCATTCATAAATATGAACAAAGATTGTGCATAATGTTATGCTACTTGCATGATTCCAACGTAGTCCATGGTGACCTTAATATCCAAATCGACATTTTAATGAAGCTTGAGAAAGGGGAGGGTTCTCCCTTAAATGTTGCACGTTCTGGTGCAAGTCCCGCCTGTCAGTATCAATTCACTCTCAACTATTGCGAGCTGGATTAAGGAGATGCCGCTGGAGATATAAAACGTAGATTTGGATATTAAGGTCACCATGGACTACATTTGAATCATGCAAGTAGCCTAACATTATACACAATCTTTGTTCATGTTTATGAATGAAATTAAGTAAATTAATATTGGTTAATAAGTCGTGTTGTACCTGCTGTTGGTTTTGGAAGTTTACATCACACATTATTATGACCAACTCCTACTTTCGATGTGCACAGTGCACTCATGAAGTACTGTAAATCACATGTGGTGAGCTGGCTTGATGGGTATTTAATGTGTGCAATAGAATATCTGCACATACATCCCTCATTGCTGTCATTCTTAAGAAGGGTGATTTTTTTTATTTTTGGTACAAAATCAAGTGTATTGCAAAAAGTATCAGAATTTGAAAAAATCTAAATAAGTCATAGATGGCTGCAGAGCTTGGTTCACTGAGTGAAGGGGAAACGGAGTATGAGTTAAAAAAATGGTGTTAAAAACAGGAGTGAAAAACTGGTAAGTAAACAGATTTAATTTAGTTAATACTTTACTCTAAATAACCTTTCTTTTTTTCTTCATTGCTGTTGGACAGCATGACTGGCAATTTTCATCAGCGCACAATGTGCCATATGTATGCACTACTGGAGCAGGAGGTCCAGGGTGAATACCACTGTGACAGATGTGAGCATGGTGCTACTCTCTCATTTTAGATCCAGAGGAGCAAAATGCAACACTGAGGGCGAATGACAATCATGAGAGGAGTTTGCTTCTCACTGAGCAGTTAATGGGCTAAATGTTGAGGGTGGAGTATTGGATCAACAGGAGAAGCTGTGTAGCTGGGTTAATGAAGTTAGGGGAGTTCTAGGGGTACCAGAAAAAGGAAGGCCACTTCCTTGCAGATTCCTAGCAAAATGGCTAAGTTCGGTGATAATGATAGGGAATCAGGCTCAGAAATGGCAGAAGAGCAGCCCAACTAGTAGTCGGGAGGATGGGACTGCAGGTAGAAAAAGATAGTAGTTGTAGGAGATTCTATAATCAGGAATAGGGATGAGCGATTATAATCGACAAAGTTGAAATCGGCACGATTTTTAGGTTGATCGGAAGTTTCCGATCATGTAATATTTTTGGTGACCATCTGCAGATAATCTATTACTATCGCGCCAGTTTCGGCGCTTCCTGTCATCTTGGCGGCCAGCAAATCAGCTTAGAGCATAGAGCATGGTGTTCAACGTCATGACTGTGATGTGTATGGTTGTCATTGGCTGGAAAAATCACATTACCTCGTTTTGCATATAACAGCGTTTCCTGTTCAGTATCAGTGTTTCAGTGTCTCTCACTAGAGCAAGATGTGTGCTACATGTCTCTCAAAACAGCTCAGCTCAGAGACACACTTCTTCTCTTTATTCATACAGACAACTGTGCTTTTAGCTGTGAACATTAAAACATAGGTAGATTAGAGAATTTCAGTTCTTATTAGTTTAAAAGAGACTTTTAAAAAAGCATCTAGCGCTGTACAGCCGAGGAGGAGGGAGGAAGGCAGGGCAGACAGAAAAGGGTGGCTTTTGGGGAAGGGGGGTGATTATTGTGCAGCCCCCGACTCTGCTTTGAACCTTATTGAAATGGCATTTTTTTAGGCCACACACCTCGCCCTGAGGTGAAATTTTACCTTTTATTTGTGCTTCCCCGTTTTGTTTAAGAGCCACCTGTACTTAAATTTGATAAAAAGAAATTTTTAGTAAAATGTTGGTGTATTTCATTGGTGCAAAAACAACCTTTTTTTATCCTTTACTTTTTTAAAAAAGCTGTATTTCCTTTGGTGAGCCCCGTTTTTTTCAAAGACCACCCGTACTTAAATTAGGGTACAGAAATTTTTTAGTAAATGTTGGTGTATTTCTTGGTCAAAAAAATCACTTTTGTTATCCGTATAACTTTTTAAAAAGCTGTAGTATTAAGAATTTCAGTTCTTAGTTATTAACAAGACTTTAAAGAGCACTAGCGCTGTACAGCTAGGGAGGAGGAGAAGACAGACAGACAGGCTGTTTGGAAAGAGGTTGTATTGGTGCAACCCATACTCTGCTTTGAGCCGTATTGAAATGGCATTTTTTTAGGCCAGCACACCTGCCTGAGGTGAAATTGTACCATTTTGTGCAGCCCATTTTTGTTCTAAGAGCCACCTTGTACTTAAATTGGATACAGAAATTTTCTAGTAACTGTTGGTGTATTTCATTAGTGCAAAAACCACCTTTTGTTATCCGTATAACTTTTAAATAGCTGTATTTCACTTTGGTGCAGCCCAGTTTTGTTCAAAGAGCCACCTTGTAGTTAAATTAGGATACAGAAATTTTCTAGTAACTGTTGGTTGTAATGGTCTGGTAGTGGATCCGCTGGACCACCGCAAGTGATGGTGGAAGCACACACCAGGGAGCGGAATCTAAGTAGGTCCCGGTATTCACCAGAGCCCGCCGCAAAGCGGGATGGACTTGCTGCGGCGGGAATCTACCAGGTCGCTTTCACTGGGGGGACTTGCTTGCGGTGGCGGCCAAGGGCAGGCGAGGTACAGAATCGTCAGGCAGGCTCATAGTCGGGGACAGGCAGGAAGGTCTGGGCTGGCGGCAGAGATTCGTGGTCAGTAAATCTAACAATGCCGGCGCGCGCGCGCCGAAGGACAGAGGCGGACGGGACAGGAGCGAGGCGGGTAAGTGAATACCGGCACGGGCAGGGGGGTGAGTGGACCCCGGACTCGACATGGGGGACGGGGCGCCGCTTGGCGTCGGGGCACGGATGCGCCTGCGACCCGGGACGAGGGTCGCAGGGGCATCCGTGACAATGGTGTATTTCATTAGTGCAAAAACCACCTTTTGTTATCCATATAACTTTTAAATAGCTGTATTTCACTTTGTTGCAGCCCAGTTTTGTTCAAAGAGCCACCTTGTAATTAAATTAAGATACAGAAATTTTCTATTAACTGTTCTCATTTGTCAGTGCTGCAAAAAACGCAATTTCTCTTCCATGTAACTTTTGAATAGTTTTATTGCACTCGGTGAATCTCAGTTTGGCGCAGATAGCGCACTTGTATGATAGTTTGTTGAAGACTATCAATTCTGACACTGTTGATTTTGTCTTACGGTTCTTCCACCAGACCGCATTTCACAGGTATTCGCTAGAAACAGTTCAGTTTCTAATCCTCGTTGGCTGTAGGAAATTAGAGGGATTTAAGAATAGCTGTGATTTGCCGTCTTTCAATAAGAGACTGTCCAAAACTCTTCCATACCTTTTTAAATTTTTATCTTTCTGAAAATGGAGCGAAATGCAGGTGGTAAAAGAGCAAAGAGGGGTGTAGGACATGGAGGTAGAAGTACGAGAGAAGGTGCTCCTTCCAATGCTGGCGACAACACGCAAGCCAGCGGATCGTCGGTTGCCCTGTGAATCTCAGTAACGAACAGCGTCGCCAATCTGTTCTTCAGTGGTTAATGCAACCTGCATCCAGCAGTCTTACCTCCTCGTCATCCCAGTAATGGCCACAAATGTCGTCATCATCATCGTCAGCATCCGTCCAACATGAAGCGAAGGCAGCCCAACTGTCAACTCGTGTACCCAACACTGTGGATAATCCATTTTCTGAAGACCTCTTTGAAGACAAAAATGCGGTTGGGGTCAGAAGGAATTCCAAAGATCAAGAGGCCAAACAGGATGATTTTGTCTGCTCTGACGCCCAATCGCTGATGCCATCAGAGGAGGAGAAGGAAGCCGGTCAATCGGCAAAAATCCCGGGCGGTCAGCAACGCCTTGCAGTACATGTTGCTTGTAGCCCGCAGCTCCAGGATGTAGAATGTCAGGACGAGGAAGTCACCTCTGTTGATGATGATGATGATGATGACTCCATTGCACATCCAACATGGTCTTTTCAGAAGAATTTGCTTGCGAGCGCTTCATCACTGGACGAGGAGGAAGAGGATGGGGTAGTGTCAGTACGGATCCCGCCTCAAAAAGGGAGAGGGTGGTTGCACCAGTCCGCTGACATTATTCCGCCAGCAACAATCAGCGGAAACACTGCTCCTCACTTATCGCCGTTGAAAAGGTCCAGGACCTCTCAAGCCTGGGCCTTTTTTGAGCAAGCCTCTGATTCACCCAACGATCTCATATGCCGCCTTTGCCGTAAACGCATCAGTAGAGGGAAGAATCTTAGGTGTTTAACCACCACCAAAATGTCTAGTCACATGCAGCGAATGCATGTTGAAATGGAGGGAACACTTGGCCAAAAAAGGCCACACCGATCCCGGGCTTCCAACCACTGTCACACCCTCTGTCTCCGCCTCCTCCTCCTCTGCCATGACCAAGCATTCCTCAGCTGCCCATGTCTCTCAGAGTCATGATCAAGGATCAGCCTCCGCTCAGCCTCCACCGTCGCCCGAGTACCACCAGCCCCACCAGAGACCCATCCTACCCCTTCCCTTTCCACCATTTTTGACCTGCACCCGACAGGGCCATCTAGCAACCACCTTCGGTCTACCAGGATAGGACAAAAGAAACATTTTTAAACCCAAACCACTTTAACCCAAAAACTGAATGCGGCATTGCCAGGCTTTGGCTTGGAAAGTTCCCCTTTCCGCGGTGCACAGAGGGGTTCTGCAAATCATGGCCCCTTTCCCCCCACAATCCCAATGCCGAACAGGCATTTCTTTCCAAAAAGCCGTCCCTCACGGGCCACCCCACGTGTCATCTAAAATTTCAAGCGCTTGTCTGAAACTGTGTCCGCAAAGTCCTCTGACCACTGATACATGGACAGTAAGCAGGGCCAAAGGCCCTATATCTCTTGACAACTCACGGGGGAGCGGGGGGATGTCTCTTGGTGACGGTGGCTCTCAGGTTTGGGGCATTGCTCTTCAAAACCACGGGGTGGTTCAGGGTTCTTCCCCAAGGTCCCCCGGGTAGCACACGTGCCCAAGAAACCAGGCCGTTTGAAATGATCGTTTTGGGAACCATCAACACACGGGCAGGAGCGGGGACGGCTCTTCGAAACGAGCCCGAGCGCTGATGGGTAAAAGAACCTTGTGCCAGGAAAAGGTAGTGTGCGAAACGGTCGAAATCCCCTTTGCCGCCCTTAAGATCGGTGGGCTGGAGAACATCCCTTCCCGGGCCCCTTCATAAAACCCCTCGCCCAGAAATTTTCTAAAGCGCTCCCGGGGTTTTGGACTTCCTCGAGGAAGGCTCGAGGTCTGAGCTCACATTTCCGCCGTTCGCACCCTGCTTCTCCCCTGGTTGCGTTCCCCAAAGCGCAGCTCGGCCTCCCCTCAACCTCTCATTGTTGAGTGGAAACAGCTGGAAATTTCCCACCCCTCCACATGCCCAGCCCAATTGTGGCAGCAGGCAACCCATTACCAGTACGAATGACACAGGCCTGACAAGCAGCGTGAAACCACGGGGTTACCACTGAGAGGAGGCAGGGGAAAGAGCTCTGCACCATCCTTGCCATTTTGATGAAGCCACCAAAATGGTCATGCGACAATGCCCCTTTTCACATGAGCATTGTGGTGATCTTTTGTTCTGGAAGACGTTGGGCACTCTGAAACATCATCCAGCAAGCGATGGAGGAGGAGAGGGAAAAAGATGCGGACAAAGGACCTTTCTCTCCGTCGAATCTAGAAGGTCCGACAACTTTATCGGTCTTCATTAGGCAGTGGTTCGTGGTCCAGGGCCTGTGCAAGGTGGCGCCTCAACTCTCAGGGTACAGCATCTGAGGCAAGTCAGGGCTGTGTTGAAGCTGTAGCGGAGGAGGCGGAGGAGGAGGAGGATGAGGTATTCCTGGACACCGACGTTACCGATTTCCCTGCCTTGGAAAGAGGTTGGCACGGATTTGAGGCGGAGGAGGACGATGAGGAAGATCAGTTTGCTAGTGCCCCTCGACCCAGAGGCTTGGGAAATCAAGGCTCCATCTCTCACATGAGTGCTTGGATGCTCCATTTCCTCTAACATGATCATCGCATTAAGGCCATCAAACTAAACAACAGTTATTGGTTGGCCACACTCCTCTATCCACCCACCCAAATAGAGAGTAAAATGCAGGAATTGGAGACCATGCTGATTGATCAACTGGAGACATCTGTTGCGTCTGCTTCACGTTCTTAAAATGTCACGGTGGAACAACTCAGCAACATACACAGAAAGAGTGCCAATACCCCGCTGCGGCAGCACAGCAAGCTTTGTGGCAGAAGCCTAATGGGTGACCTCGGGAAATCCTTATTTACCACCTCACCAACGCATGTAATGCAGGCACACATACAACACACAGAGAAGGGCTTAAAAACATGGTGCACGACTATCTGCTTTCTCAACACCAATTTTTTTTGGGATATGTTCCGGACCCAATCGACTTCTGGGTATCCAAAATGGATGAATGGCCCGAGCTCGCTCGCCACGCCATAGAGGTGTTGTCCTGCCCAGCAGCCAGCGTCATATCTGAGCGGAACTTCAGCACAGCTGGAGTTATCATTACAGACAAATGGATCCGGCTTTCCACAGATAATGTCATTGTTTGACTTTCATCAAGAGAATCAGTATGGATCTCTGAGATGTTGGCCCCAATTGCCGAGGTCCCCAAATTTAGTTGCCGTCTACTTCACCTTCCTCTTCAAACAGAAATGGCCCCTCTTGAAATTTTTTTGTTTAAATGATCATTTCTTACTGCAATTTTTTTTCTCAGTTCCCAAAAGGTCATTTGCGGGTTTTTGGCAGTAAGGAACTGTAAAAGACACCAATTGTACATGGTTTCATGAAAAAACTTTTTCCATTTACTCACTTCATCTTTAAAAATTTTGCACTGTCAAATTTTTTTTGGGTCATGGTCTGTGAGATACAGTTTTAATCAAGGTCCTTTTTAACAGAAATGTGGCTTCTAATGGCCCTTTCTCCCTCCAAATTTTTAAAAGTGGCTTGAAATCATTTTTATAATTTTTTGGGTCATCTGCTGTGAAATCAGCTATACTAAGATCTCCTATTTTTAAAGAATGTGGTTTTCCTAACAGACATTTGTTCTTCACAATTTTTCAACAGTGGCTCAAGGTGATGTTTTTAAATGTATGGGGCATGGTGCTGTCAAAAACAGAATAGGTAGGACACTGTTAATGGACACATATTGCAAAATGACTTGTTTTTGCAAGATCTTTAACATAGCTAGCAAACCCTGTAGTGAGACAACACGTTTTAAAAACAATAAAAAAAAAAAGAGAGAAACTAAGATGTGGTGTGATTCCATCCTATTTAAGAATGTGTTTTTCTAGAATTAAACACTAAAAAAATTGCATTACAAAATAGCTGATACAAATATTCTTCTGAATTGTACAAGGGAGGTACAGGGAAAACTTGAAAAAGATGTAGGTTATTCAGAGGACATGGTGTATGGAGCACATTCCCACCCCAAGAACAAGACAATTTTCCTCCAACACGTTGAGTAAAACGGGAAAAAAAATGCCAAGAAAAAGGCATCTGGGTGAAACAGATGCGCCAACCACCAGCAATTCCAATGAAAGCTCAATTGGGCCCACTCATACAGAGGGCAAAACGCTCCGTAAGAGGCAGAAATTTATCAAGCGCTTCCCAGGCTTGACTATGTACTGAGGAAGGCTGGAGGTCTTTGCTCACAATTCCGCTTCCGGGACTCTGCTTCAGCACGACATGTTTTTGTTGCTGCGTCATAAGGAATTTTTGCCGGTTAATGATGACGACTCCAGCTGGCTCTCAAATGCACCCAGTGTAACTCGGCCCTCTACTTAACCCCGAGTTAATAGATACGGACGCCAGCCCTTGCTCTCAACACACCCACTGTAAGTCTGGGCCTGCCAGCTGAACCTTTCCTGATCCACGTTTACAGCCCACCTCCTTTATCAGTAATTTACGCCAACCCCCTTGACAGTAAATCAGGGTTTTCAGACAGGCCTCGTTGACCTACTGGGGACATCTGTTTCGTTTGCTTCACATTCTAATGTCACGGTGGAACAATGTCACCAGTAGAATGGCAAGGATCAATAGTATGGGTGCAACGAAAATAAGCAATAAACATGATTTTATTGATTTAATATTTTTTTTCGTTACCCCCATATTATCATTCGTTTTATATACACATCGGGACCACTTCTGTAGTGTTATAATTTAAATTTTCGGCCATGTACATTTTTTTTTTCAGATTGCATTAGAAAACCCATAGGAGCGTCGCTCGCTCTCCCTTTGGGTCCAAATAACGGCGCCTCTTTTAACTTAGCCAATCACAGAGCGCGCTCAAATTTCTTTTCCCCATAGAACTCTATGAGAAAGTATCTGGCGCTCTGATTGGCTAAGCTGGACGAGCCCCCGCCGCTTCAACCAATCACTAGTTTCTGCATTTTTACTGTATTTTGAACTGCCCCCCTTTGAATATGATGGTCAATTTTACCCCATAGGATAAAATTTGGGACATTGTCGCTCCGATTCTGATTGGTCAATTCCCCTCCTAAAGGTTTTATAATGGGACATTGTCGCTCCTATTCTGATTGGCTGGTTTATGCCGCCAATGAGAATAGCTTAAACAATTTGAATTACTGTCTTTCCCGGCGATTCTCTCAATTGCAATTCCCTATGTAGCGCCGGTCTTGGCGACAAACGCGTTGTTTGGGTTTTTAACTGCTTTATTTGTAAAAAAGGGGTTTTCTGCTCTTTATCTGATAATTTTTTTTAACACTTAATAAAAATGATTTTTTTATTAATACTCATGCCGCACGGCGCTGAGTGCCGAGATTTCAGAGCGCCCATCTCTCCATAGACTATATTGGGAGAAGTAGCTCGCGCTCTGATTGGCTGGGATAGCCAAGCCACCGCTACCTCAGCCAATCAGCTCTTTTCTGTCTTTTTACTGTATTTTGAACTGTCCCCCTTTGATTTTGTTTGGTCTAAACTTCTCCATAATTATAATGGGACTTTGTCGCTCCTATTCTGTTTGGGGTTAATACTCCTTCATAGGTTAGAATGGGCCACTGTCGCTCCTATTCTGATTGGTCCAAACTTCTCCATAGGATATAATGAGTTTTTTGTCGCTCCTATTCTGATTGGCTGGCTTCTGCCGCCCCAATGAAATGCTTAAACAATTTGAATTACTGTATTTCCCGGCAATTCTCTCTATTGCAAATTCCCCCTATGTAGCCCGGTCTCGGACAAAGGGTTGTTCGGGTTTTAACTGCTTTATTTGTAAAAAAGGGTTCTGCTCTTTATCTGATAATTTTTTTACATTTAATAAAATAATTTTTTGATTAATACTTCATGCCGCACGGCGCTGAGCGCCGAGATTTCAGTGCCCCCAAATCTCTCCATAGACTATAAATGGAGAAGTAGCTCGCGCTCTGATTGGCTGGGATAGCCAAGCCCCCGCTAGCTCAGCCAATCATCTCTTTTCTGTCTTTTTACTGTATTTTGAATTATCCCGCCGTGGATTCTGATTGGTCTAAACTTCTCCATAGACTAGAACGGGTCTTTGTCGCTCCTATTCTGATTCGTCAATAATTCTCCATAGGCTAGAATGGGTCTCTGTCGCTCCTATTCTGATTGGCTGAGCTAGCCAAGTCCCCGGTTAGCTTAACCAATCAGCTCTTTTCAGCATTTTTACTGTATTTTGAACTATCCGCCATGGATTCTGATTGATCTAAACTTCCCCTTAGGTTTTAATGGTTCACTGTCGCTCCTATTCTGATTGGCCGGTTTATGCCGACCAATCAGAATAGCTTTCTGAATTTGAATTACTGTATTTCCCGGCAATTTCCAATATCCGAAATCTTGAATTAGGATGTTGGAAATGTTTTTGTTTATGTATTTCTTTTTTTTTAAGGTTTCAGCTCTTTTCCTGAAATGTTGAACGCCTTTATAAAGGGATTTTTGATTCATACTTCGCACCGACATCTGGAATGATTTTCGCTGTTCCAGCCTGTCTCGCATCGGAACTGTTTTTCGGCGCAGTCCCGCACGGCGCCTAAGTCCCGCACTGCGCCCATGTCCCCGCACTGTGCCCCACACACACTGGCGAGGCGCAGGGACCTTTTCCCCGCATGTATGAGCGCACCGCCTCGGACGGCGAATCTTAGGCGCAGCGCCGCACTGCGCCTCGGTCCCCGCACTGAACCCCACACACTGGCCAGGCGCGGCGGACTTTTCCCCACATGTATGAGTGCACTACCTCCAGCGCCGAATCATAGGCGCAGCCCCGCACTGCGCCTCGGACCCGCACTGCGCCTAAAACACAGACGAGGCGCGGTGGACTTTACATTGTATGTATGAGCGCGCCCCGGCCCCGACATAAATCAGGCGCAGATTCCGCCGGAAAACTGGCGGAAAGGTGCGCCCCGACCCGGCGGGATTCATACATGTGGCCCAGTGTTTTTAGACTTTGTAAAGGCGTTTGACACTATCCCTCATAGGCGTTTGTTGGGTATATTAGAATCCATTGGATTAGAAATAACAGTGTGTAATTTGATTAAAAACTGGCTATCGGATCATACTCAGAGAGTGGTAGTAGAAAGAAATCTATTTCAAATACTGTTTGCTTGCTGCAAATTATTTGGTTGAAGAAAAGTTCATTTTTTCCAGTGTTGGGGGTAGATTTTTGCATAACAGACCGTTACCAAATCTTTGCCTTTTTAATATTTAGCTTTTTGAACATGGAGAGAACTAGATGTGCTAAGGGAGCAAGGAGGGGCATGGGACATGGAGCTAGAGGTACAAGACAAGGCATGCCTTCCAGTGCTCCGGAGAACACACAAGCAAGCACATCATCAGTCTCAGGTTTGGTCGTTTCCCTATGAATCTCAGTACTGAAGAGTGTCGCCAATCTGTTCTTCAGTGGTTTACACACCCTGCATCAAGCGGTTTTACCTCCTCTTCCTCTCAGTCATGGCCACAAATGTCATCATCATCATCATCATTCCAACCTGAAGCAAACAAGGGCCGAATGTCACCCAATATACAGCCCACTCTAGATAATCCATATTCTGAAGAGCTCTTTGATCACACAATGCGGTTGGGGTCAGAAGGCATTTCAAAAGGTCAAGAGGCAAAGAGAATGATTTTGTCTACTGTTACGACCAATCGCTGATGCCCTCAGGGGAGGAGAAGGAAACTGGTCTGTCAGCAGAAATATCGAGCGGTTAGCGGTGCCTTCCAGTGCCTGTGGCTTTTAGCCCGCAGCTTGAGGATGTAGACTGTCAGGGAGAGGAAGTCACCTGTGTTGATGATGATGATGATATTGTGGATCCACTGTGGTCTTTTCAGCAGCAGCTGGCGAGTGCATCATCAGTGGAGGAGGAGGATGATGGGTTAGTGTCAGTGCAGGTCCGGCCTCAGAAAGGGAGAGGGTGGTTGCACAAGTTTGCTGACATTACTCCGCCAGCCGTGGTCAATGGTGGCAGCGGGAACACCGGTACTAGGTTTTCCCAGTCGAAAAGGTCCAGGACCTGTGAAGCCTTGGCCTTTCTTCGATCAAGCCTCAGATTCATCGACTGACGTCATATGCCAGATTTGCTTTCAACGCGTCAGTAGAGGAAAGAATATACAGAGTTTAAGCACCCCCAGTATGAACAGGCACATGCATGTAAAGCATGAATTGCTGTGGAAGAGTCACTTGGAGAAAAAAGGCCACACATATCTTGGGCTTCCAATCACTGTGACATTTTTTGCCTCCTCCTCCTCCGCCACTTCCAAGCCAAAGCGGTCCTCTGCTGCCGATGGGCCAGAGCAGCATGAGCAGGCACCATCTCCAGTCCCAGATACTGTCGGCCGATTCCCACCACTAGCAACACAGCCTACACCTTCCCCTTCCACTAGTGTCACCTGCACGCTGTACAGCGGCCAGTCCGGCGGCCAGCCTTCTGTGTACTAGGTGTGGGAGCATAAAAAACGCTTTTACCCCAACCATTCCAAAGCCAAAAGCCTAAATGTGGGCATTGCCTGGCTGTTGGCCTTGGAAATGTTGCCTTTCCACCTGGTGGACACAGATGGGTTTTCACGTCATGGCCCTGGCATGCCCCCAATTCCAGATGCTGAGCAGGCATTTCTTTGCCAGAAAGCCTGTCACTGCCCTGGTCCGCCACAGTGCAGAAAAGATCTCCAGCGTGTTGGCTGCATCTGTGTCCACCAAAGTCCATCTCATTACAGACACATGAACTAGTAAGCATGGTCAAGGGCGTTACATCTCACTGACTGCTCACTGGGTGAGTTTGGTGGATGACAGTGCCTCTGGTGATGGGTCTCGGCCAACACTCCCACACAGCAGGGATGGTGCAGAGTCCAAATCCCCAACCTCGACGGGTAGCATCACGTGCCAAGAGAAACCAAGCCATTCTCAAATTAATTTGTCTTGGAGACTGTCAACACACAGGTCAAGAGCTGTGGACGGCTCTGCATACTGAGACCGACCAGTGGCTGGGTACTAAGAACCTGGCACCAGGCAAGGTGGTGTGCGACAACGGGAGAAATCTCCTTGCTGCCCTTAGGATTGGTAGACTTACGCACATCCCTTGCCTGGCACACGTCATGAACCTGGTTGTGCAGAAATTTCTCAAGCACTACCCGGGTCTTGACTGTCTGCTGAGGAAGGCTCGAGGTCTTAGCTCACACTTCCAGCATTTCACCCTGCTTCGGAATGACTGGCAGCATTGCAGCGTCATCTGAGCCTACCCATCAACCGACTGATATGTGATGTGGCAATACGCTGGAATTCCACCCTCCACATGCTCCAGCGATTGTGGCAGCAGTGTAATGCCATTATGCAGTATGAAATGTTGCATGGCCTGACTAGCAGTGGTGCGGACCTCGGGTTGTTGACCCATAGAGAGTGGAGGCAGGTGAAGGATCTCTGCACCATCCTCAACAGTTTTGAAGAGGCCACCAAAATGGTCAGTCAAGACAATGGCATTGTCAGCATGACCATTGTGGTTATATTTTTACTGGAACAAGTGTTAGGCACTCTGCGGCAGCAAGTCCCAGCAGTTATGGAGGAGGAGGATGCGGACACAGAGCCTTACTCGCCAGAGTATGTAGAAGACCCGGCTGTTTCACAATTGTATAGGCCTTCTTTAGGAGGTGGTTCTAGGTCCAGGGCGGGTGCAGGACGGCAGTTCAGCTCACAGAGTAGAGCGCATGATGCTAGCCAGGGCTCTGGTGATGGTCAGGATGAGGAAGTGGAGAAGGATGAGGAAGCAGAGGTGGACACTGCCCGTACGTCCCTATTGGCACCCCTGGCGGTAGCAGCCACTATGGGGCCCTGCATCCTAAGGTGTCCCATAAACCCATTGACAAATAAAAAGACTCCGGTATTGGAAATTGCACATAGTAACTGGCTGAGGTGCCAATACAGCAGTATTCCTGTCAGTGGCCCTAATCAAAAAGGGGTCCACTGATATGTTAAAAAATAGGAACTAGTAATAGGTGGGGGCCCCATTTTATATAGCTGCATGGAGCCCTGAAATATTTAACAGATGACTGATGGCAGCCCTGGCTATCACTACACTCCCTATAACTACGGCTCTGCCAGCTCCATGTTCCCCGTTGCGATGTTCTTGCTGCCACCACATATATCGCATGTTCTTGGGCCCTGGTGCAAAAAGTGAAACTGGGCTCCTGCCAGTTACCATGTGCCATTTCCAATACCAATGTTTTCTTATGTGTCAAAGGGGCTTTTGGGCCCCCTCAGGATGTAGAGCCCTGTAGCAGCTGCTACCGCTGCACCTCCTATAGCTACGCTGTCCTCATCTTTTCAGTTAGCCATTGGAAGGAAGTATTTAGGTCTTTCAATTTTTTTCTGTCACTCTTAGAGACAAATTTTCTTCACTAAGTTGTTCCATGTAACCAGTTTACTCTTCTGGATGCTAATTACAGCTTCTCCTCACCTGTATAGGTATAAAAATTAACCTGAACATTGACTTTAATGGGGTTCGAAATGGAGTTTGAATCAAACTTTGAACCGAACACCTCTAAGTCCGAGGTTCAACTTGAATTTTTTAGGGCTCGCTCATTACTATTAGCCACTATTGATGACTCTCGCTTTTTACCTTAAAGGGGTTGTCTCGCTACAATGATTGGGTTTTAATTAAAAGATCTTTAAAAAACAAGCAAACTTGTGCAGATATAATGTTCATTACAAATTCCTATGTTTTGAGCTAAGCCCTGTTAGCAGGTGTGCAATCAGCTCCTCAAATCTCTATAGCAAAAGCAGGACCTTGTCGATTCCTTATCTTAAATTTGCTGTCAGGTCTTTATGACTCCTCAGTCTTAGAAGGACAGGTCGGAGCAGAGAGCCCCTCCCGCACAAAAGCTTCTGTAGTAAATGTAGGGGGGAGAGAACTCTGCTCAGTGTCCCTGCTTCACTGGATTAAAACCTGTGTGTGCCTGCCTTCTCCTCTCTCTACACAGATTTGATGTGACAGCAGTGACCCGTCTGTTTTCTATAATCATGATGTGTCATTGGAACTGTGACTATACTAATGCTATAAGATCAGGCATGTGAATACTTTATGCTTCCTGTATAAGGAACATCACTGAGTATAGTAACACTGCCCTTGTTGTTGCTGAGATGTGGATACTTGTAAGCTAAGCTGGGATATAGGAACACATGCATCCCCTCTGCCATTGCCACACCACTTCACATTCCTCTCTACATCATAGATCAGCACCTCTCCTGCAACAGACTAGGGAGGCACACACAGGGTTACTTCTGGAGCTAATTACAGCTTCCTCCCACCCTGTATAGGTATAGTAGGCCTTGCTGATGATTTAAGGGGCGAAATGGAGTTTGATCAAGCTTGCACCGCCCTCTTCAGTTCAACTTAATTTCAGGCTCACTGACAGCTATAGCACTATTGAGACAACTCGCTTCTTAACAGATTTTTTTTTAACAAAACAAGGCGGTGCATTGTCATTAATCTTTGTTCTATTCTCAGCATTAATCTGACATGCTCATATTCATTTTCCAGGGCTTGTGTACATAGCTCCTACGTATTTAGCAGTGCTACAATATTGGTCACACAAGCAGAGGTTTGGAACTCAGTTGTATAATTAAGGGGCAGCATAGGAATGGGAAAATTCTTGTTCAGGAATGATGTGATATCTGTAGTTGTGTTACACAATGAGCCGAAATGTAAATGTTCCTCTTCTTTTTTGCATTCAATAATCCACAGAATTAAAGTAATGTATGACAAAGTGAGTTCTGCTGCGTATGTAAACTTCTTATTGAACTTGTGTTGCAGCATTCTGTTCTTGTGACTGAGTGGAGCCACCCTCTTCAGATGCTTCAAATGTTTGATACCATTCATCAACAATGTAAGGAATTCCTGGACATTCATTGAGACACACCAATAACAGCTGAGACACGTAGAATATGTAAGTGATTAGGAAACTTCATGATTTCAGGAATGACACCAGTCTTTTAACTGGAAATATAATAATAAAGTGATGTGAAAAAGTTTGCGTCCGCCTTCTCGAATTCACTTATCATAGCATGGGTGTAGTGCTGAATGATTTGTAATCTTTAAACGTTATGTAATGTTAGAAAAACTAAACCAAATTGTGAATAGTGATGATAAATTCAGTACTTATATCAGCTACATAAAAAGGCAATTGACCTTATAAATAATCTATAGTAATTGGTTATATAAATAACAGCAAATTTTCTATATTTAAAATATTTGCTGATTATACCAAGCTTTGTAAGATAATTAACACAGAAGAGGATAGCATACGGTAACATTATAGATAGATATAGGGAACACCTACCCATCCGCAGCCGGACACCACTGCTTTCCGAGTGATACTTGTCACGGATCGCAGGCGCATCCGTGCCCCGCTGTCTATCGGCACTACGACCCGCATGTCGGGTCGCGGGCGTGCTCGTTCCTCAATCTGTCACCCGGGCTACTTAGCCGGCCATGCTCCTGCTGCAGCCTCTGTCCCACGGCGCGCATGGCCCCGGTCCCTAGGGCGCGCGCGCTCTGGCATCGTTAAATTTAAAGGGCCGGCGCACCGGTAATTGGCTATTGCCAGTCGCTGCCCCTATTTAAGCCTGCCTCTTCCTGGTTACCCTGCCGGATCTTTAGTGCCAATAGCCTATAGAGAAAGCGTTCTTAAGCCTTGTTCTGATTACCATGTACCGTACCATTTGCCTCCGTCCTTTGACCACTAATCTTTCCGCCTGCCCTGACCTTCTGCCTGTCCACCACTACGAACCATAGCCACCTGTCCTGACCTTCTGCCTGTCCCCGACTACGAGCCTGCCTACCGATTTTGTACCACACTACACCTCGGCTACCTCCGTAAGCAAGTCATGTCAGAGGTAGCGACCTGGTAGACTTCGCCACAGCAAGTCCATCCCGTTTTGTGGCAGGCTCAGGTGAAAACCGGGACCAACTTAGATTCCGCTCCCTGGCATGGCTTACGCCATCGCTTACGGTGGTCCAGAGGATCCACTATCTCCGACCGTGACAATACTTTTCCTGAGAAATACTTGCTTGTTTTTACAACCAGGTAATATGTATTTATCCATATCTATGCAAATAATTTTAAATATACGATATCACTGACATCCTAATGCAACTGCATAGCTATTGGGGCTGTAATTAGCCCATAAGATTATCGCTATACCCCATTGTTAAGTCCTTATTAGCTGGATGAAACATGTCTTGGGAGTAAATATGTGATATCTATTTTAGTTGAGAAATATTTTTATGCGATAACTACTGTTTGTAAGTCATTGGTGGTGAGTTTATCTTTATAGGATGCTCCTGGTTGTTTGGTTAGCAAAATTGAATGACATTGCTTAGTAATACCTGAGACGCGCTATCTCTATACTCACCTTATCTGTACCTGATCATGTTATTTATATTCCCTTTGTACCCTTAGACACACTGACACAAACTCGAGGGGAGGGATTTGATGTTTAGGGTACATTAGGGACTTTCTCTGCGGGGTTGCCCTTGTCAGGGCAGTACCCCTTCTAAGGGCAAGAGAAGGGCATAGTAGTTAGTAGGGAAAGATAACTCACAAATACCTACCCTAACATCTACTACCCTTATGTATCAATTAGTTGTCCCATGGATTTGGTTTCATTTGGTCTTTTGGGTTGGAAGAAAAACATTTTAAGTATATTTAAAAGTCATATTTCAGAGGTTTGGACCATTTTTGTTAAATGGATATAGAGAAGTTGAAGTTTTTTGGCGGTGTAAAGGCAAATTAAGCTTTATGGGGATAAATGTATGGTCATGCCCTTGGGTTGATGACAAAAGGGTAAAAAGACAACTTAATCACTATTGGGGATACAATGGATAGTAATTTAAATTTTTTAAAATCCCAGTGTCGGGTAGTTGTGCCAAGACAATAAACCAGGGGCAACATCTAAAAATTCTATTTTGCCCTTTTTAACAACCTGGGAGGCCACGATGAAATTTGTACGTCGGGGCACCAATTACATAAGAAGGAAAAGCTTGGAAGAGTTGGTTAATGGAATGGGGAATTTCAGTACAAATGGGGTTTATCAAGGTGGTTATTTAAATTGACGTTTAAGATTAGGATTAATTTTCCCATGTACAAATTTGTTTTAAATTGAAAGACGTACGTCTCTTCATGACTTTTACACCATGACAAGGCACCTCACATTAGGGGGAAAGAAATCTCAACTAAACAAGATGGAATTTTATGTATGACGTTGTAAATAAAACTCAGCCCCAAAAAACACTCCCCCCACTCCATAAACAAGACAAGGGGGCTTAGATTTTTTTATTTAAAAATTTTCAGTTTGGTTACTTATTAAATGTATTATTTGCCTATTTTATCAGGAAAAACTTTATCTATAGGGGAAAAATGCTTTCCCCTTTAAAAGGAATTTTTGCCTTCACTTCCTTTTGTAATTTTAAAAATGCAAATTAATTTGGGAAAAGAAAGACATTCAGCAAACTTTTAGCTCAAAAACCTTTTTGAAACCTGATTAAAAAATAAATGAACTTTTTTGTTTAAATTTGGTAATAGACAAAGAAAATTACAGCTCCTAATCAGGGAAACTTGGGTTTTTAAAAAAAAAAAATTTTCTAAATTACATTTTTAGGGCTTTGGCCCAAAGCCCTTTAAATTATTTTGTTTTCCCAAAAAAGAGAAACAAAAACAAAATGAAACCTTTCCAGAAATGGCTGGCCAGGCAAAAATACTCCAAGTGCTCAATGACAACTCAGACGGACTTTTAAAAAACTTGCAAACAAAAAAAGAGAACTGCAGACTTTCTAGCTTTTGGATAAGTTCATGCTCTGATAAGTAAGCAGGCTGCTAAAAAAGAGAAAAAAAAAGTAAAAGTATAGCTCAAAAATAGGAAACGTTTTATTCACTGCACATTTTTTTCCCTATCCAATCTTTCCCTGAGTTTTTCAACCCTTTTTAAAAAACCCCGCACCCCAATTTTTTACCCTTTTAAGCGTCTCCTCAAACCATAATTCAAACTGGTCAAAAAATCCTGTTTTTATGTTGGGTATTCTATGTTAGTCAGGACATTACTTTTTTTGTCGAGATGCTGTGAAAGCTTTTCTTTTTTGGGGATAAGTCCTTTTTTTATTGCCCGGGTTGGGATGCCCCTTTAAAATTTTTCATCACTTTTTATTTTTTTTTGTGAGGCTGAATGGAAAAAATAATTAAAATCTGCTATTTTTTATTTACTTTAGTGCTTTTTCGTTTGGATTAATAAAAAAAATTTTTGTAAGAATTTTTGGTTGTGTTTTTTTTATCCATTTTTTTAAAATCCTGAACCCCCGCTTTTCACTTGGTTTTACCCATAATTTGACCTTCCTGTTTGTAGAGAAAGTTTTCAACAGTCTCCTCTTATCAGCACAGACAGGAAACACAAATATGACATATTTTGTAAGAAAAAACAAGATCCACCATTACAATAGGAGATCAGCTGACCCTCTGCCCTCCCCGCACATGGGTTTTCCAAGGTCACAGGCAAATTTTAAAAACTGCTTTAAAAAAATAATGGATCCCTTCCGTTCGCTTTATACTAGTTTGGGGAAAATATTGTCCCCCCCCCCAAATTAGAGATGGGAATTTCTCAAAATTGGGGTTTGCCCACTCGCCGAATTTTCCGACAAAATCTTTGTTTCCCCAAAAATTTCTTCGGGAGAATACGTAAAAAAAAAAGCTATTTTCCCGGCGTAAAAGGTGTGTAGAACATGGGGCCATGTTTAAATAGCAGAGAACTGGTTTTTTCTTCATACAAGCTGGTTTTTTGTATACATCACTGACCCCCCCGCTATTAGAAGCTTCCCCTTCAATTCCCGGGGACAAACAGGGGCAAATACCAAAAAAAGAAGCGGGAAGCAGCCCTGATAAAGTCATGGCAAGCCCCCCACTGGGAAAAAAACAAGCTGAGGAAATCCCCCCCAAGCGCAAAGAAACGTAAGGTTACCGTAGCCGTCCCAGATCGCAGCACGGGAAGGGGACACACGAGGGGTCACCCCGCGAGGGCCACAGCATCCAGTGCATTACCGGCCAAGTTTTACCACACATAGGTTTTACTTTCCCCAATGACATCTGACAACCGCACCCAAAAGTCGGGGGGTTGTCATGGCCCCGGAGCGGTAGGGGCTTCACCTGTCCTCAACCCACCTTGTCCTGTTTCCTTTCCCCCACCAGAGAATACTAGTGCTGTGGCCTCTTTGCCATATACCCGTGGGGACAAAATATTTTGGGCATGGCAGCGAAGGTGGGGAAGACTCCCCTGCTTTTGCAAAAGCAGGGAAATAGGATGAAAGTTGCAAAATTTGGGGTTTTTTAAAAGGGGTCAGCTTTGTACAGCGACACCGTTTAGGGGCGGGCGGGGACAGGCAAAACTAATCGATGTACCCATGCACTTTGGGGGGGCCGGTTAAGCACAAGGCTGGGACAGGGTAAGGTGCCCTATTTAAACAAAGCATAAAAAGCCCCCCCAAATGGAAAATTTTGCCCACTCCAGCCTTTTTTTGCCCCCTTTTCTTCCTAATAAGGGCGCCCTACCGGTTTTCCTCCCCGACTACCCCCTTTTCCCCCGGCCCCGGGAAACATTCCATTTTTTCCCACTTACATTTTTGGGGATGGGGGGAGAAAAGGGATTTGGAACGACAATCTGGGTCTTGGACATAAGAGTTAATGTCCCGGGCCCGGGATGTAAAGTGGGGGGTCAAAGCAACTGGGGTTTTTAAACCCTGGTGCTAACAGCTGACCCCAAAAAGTGTACAAGGGGTTATTTATCATTGGGGGGAAAAGATCCAGCTTCGTTCAGCTTGGCGCAGCCCTAAAATCTGGTGGCCGGATCAGCAGGGTGGCAGCAGGCAGTTTGGGGGCCAACAGCCAACGTTTTTGAACCCACTTTTAGGGCCCCGAAAGTAGCGGGACAGGGGGCCCCGGTCGGCAGTAACAGTCATAGTGGGGTTTTGGTGGTAAAATCACCCACCGCGGTGTGACAGTTTTTTTAAAACCAGAGGGGGTTAAAAATAACATATTTGAATCTGTGGCAAAAGTAAAGCGGATGGGAACCCAAGTGGCACCCCCGGCCCCGCATCCACATGCGTGCATTTACTGTTTCATTGGTGGCCCTCCTGTCCAAACAGCCCGCAAGCACACCCCCCGTTTCAACGGTCAAACTTTACCCCTCTGCCGAAAACCCCTGTCATTACTCTTACCCCAATACTCCTGCTCCCCTTTTGGGGCCTTGGTGCCAGCATTTTTCACCGAACATTGCCAAAGACGCGTATGCGTCTTCCACCCCAAGTGCAGAAATTGCTCCTGTTCCAAGTTGTTGGGGCGCACCTCCCTTTTCAATGGTGGAAAGCACCATTTTAAAGAATGGCCAGGAAATTTGCATTCACTTCTGCCATTTTTAATGACACGGGTATGGCTCCTCTGGACCCCCGCAAAGGTGGAGCGGGCCACGCCAGGAGCGATCTAATTAAGGTTCCCCCCCCGGTTTTTTTACCAGACCCCCCCCCCCCCCCCCAAGGCGGGGGGACTTTCTGGCGGGATCCTACCAGGGCGTACCCCTGGGCCAAAAATGCGGTGGCAGCGGGGCAGCGGGTACCAACTAAGACGAAAAACCCTTAGTCAAAAGGCACGGGGGCCGAGATTCGAGATCAGGTAATGCAGCAGGAAAAATCCGGTAAAATGGCAACGAACTGATAGAGGGGGAAATTGATGAAAGGAATAAAAAAATTTTAAGGGGGGAAATTAATAAAAAACAGAAAAATTGATAACAGGAATAAAATAAATTTAAAGGGGGAAATTATTTTAACCCGGGGGGAAAATTGAGAACAGAATAAATATATTTAAAAGGGGGAAATTATTGAACAGGGGAAATTGTGAACAGGAATAAGTAATTAACGGGGAAATTGATGAAAAGGAATAAATAAATCAACAGGGGGAAAATTTTGAACGGGGAAATTTTATGAACAAATAAAATTACGGAAAATGAAACAGGAATTAAAATATTTAAAAGGGAAATTTTTGAACAGGGGGAAAATTATAAAGGAAAAAAATAACAGGGAAATTGAAAGAACAGGAAAAAGGCCTTAACGATTT
Organism: Phyllomedusa bahiana; assembly: GCA_025379985.1. Lineage (NCBI taxonomy): Eukaryota > Metazoa > Chordata > Amphibia > Anura > Hylidae > Phyllomedusa > Phyllomedusa bahiana. The sequence goes on from JAODAL010004582.1 coordinate 58,645, forward strand.
TGAGATCCCCAATGGAAGATTTTTCCCCTGGCGAATAAATCCCCACACGGGGGGAAAGCTCAATCTGGTTGTTTAAGTCTACCCCATCTGCAAAACTTTTTAGAAAGGGCCAGAAACTTTGCATGCACTTCAGCATTTTTTTTAACCGCCCCACACCCTCCTTAACTCAGTGGCAAAACCCCCCCCCCAACATAGCGATATGTGACATTTTTCCAAACGGGGGGAATTCCCCCTCCAAAATTTGGGTCGACCCCAGAAAAAGAAAATTTAAAATTTTATTTAGATCCAATGACCGGGTACACCCCGTGTAATTTTAAAAGTCGCCATGGGAGCTCAGCCCTTTTCATGCGGACATGTCATTTGTCAGTCGCCCGGCTAGGGATAATTTAGTCATTCCATGCTTTCCTGTGTCACACAGCGGGGGGATCCAAGGCCACCGCAAGCGATGCAATAGCCCCACCAGGGGCGGGGTCAAATAGGCCGGTTTTTTCCCAAGCCCCCCAAAAGCGGAGGATTTGCTGCGGCGGATCTACCAGGTCCACCCAGAGTACTTGCTTGTGGCAGCTGAGGTGGCATGGTACAAAATGAAAAGGGAAACCCGAGTTTGGGGAAGCGTAAGGGAAGACAACGGGAATGGGTTTTTTGGGCAAGGACAAGGGAAAGTTGGTACAAAGGATATGACAGAAAGGCTGAAGGAAACGCTTTCTCATGGGGTCAAAGAATAATTTTTTTATTATTATTTATAGTCTTGGGGGGTTTTTGGGGAGGAGCCTTTCCTTACCAAATGCAGCTAAAAACTTCCCCCGCTTTTAAAAAAATTACACAAAAAAATTTTTAGCACCTTTTTTCCTTTTTTACTTTGTTATCTGTCTGAAAAAATTAACGTTTTTTTCAATTTCTTTCTTAAACCAATTGAAACTGTGTGGATTAATTTTGTTCCACCGGTAAAAAAAGGGAGGGGGCCCCCAGAAGGGCTTTTTTTTTTAGTTCGAAATTGAACAACGATTCCCTTCTTCAATGAAGAAGTTTATCAAAACCAGTTTTTCAGCATTTCTTTTTTTCTTCTTTTTTGTTCTGTCCCATTCCATTTTTTTACTGATTCAATCAACAAAGGGGACAGAATGCAAAAAAAGCACCCCAAAACTTCCCCGTAGTTAGGTCTCCCTTTAGTTCAAGTTCCATATCGCATTTTAAAAAACGGGATAAAGCAGAAACTGATTCAAACCACCACGTTTAACTTTTGGAGTTTTTTAACGTCCCCTCAATGGCTTGGAGCAGAGGGGCCGCTTTTCCAAAAAAAACTCCCAGCCACTCTCCACATCAATACGCAGAAGCAGGGAATTTTGCCCCCCTTTCGTTGCCAGAAACGGAATGTCCCAAATTTTTGTCCTCGTTTTATAATGGGGGCCCGAGCCCAGACCCCATACTATTCCTGGCTAGGGCCTAAACGGGACAGAGGGGGTTGAGGACGGTGAGGGGTGCTGCCTGTTTTCCCCGGGCCCTGCAACAAGAGTTTTTATTGAAACCCACCAAAGTTGGGTCTGTCAATTCATTGGATAAGTTTTATGACCTACTCAACCCCAAACAAAACCCTTTGGTTTTGGTCAACACACGCCCCTTTTCCCCCCTGACACCGGGTTTTGGGCCCCACCGAGTGACCCCTGCTGCGACGTTCCTTTACTGTCGCAGCAAGGTTGGCTTCATCTCTGCACATGTCATTGAGGGTACTCCTTTCTTCCTCCAAGACTTCTTTGCTCCATTTAACGGCATGTGCTTGCGGCCATTTTATCAATTAAAAACACGCTTCATTCCTGCGAATTACCCCAACCTTCGACTTCGTTCAAACCGAAGTTTTCCTGAAATTCTAAATGAAATCCACTTCGTTAGAATCAATTCGCCCATCTCTACCCATAATCATATACAGAGAACAGAATTGAGAAATCTACAAAATCTTCAGAAAATATATTTCCTTCAAAAACTTTATTTTAAGACAAAATCTTGAATAACCCAAATCTTATTAAATCAAGACCCTGATCCATATTCGTTTTTTATTAGCCATTTTCATTTTCCGATTGTAAATTTCTGAATTTAGTCATCTATATATGATTGTGGGAACAGCATTCTTGCCTGCACTACTTTAACAGCAGTCAGAGAGATATTTTACAGCAGCTTCATACACATAGGAGCGTTAAGACTGACTCAGTCCTATTGACTTCTATAGGAGAGTTTTCTAGTTATGTTCTGTGACCTGGGAAAAAGTCACGGTGCATGGAGGAAGAGAAGGGAAGCTGTGACTGTCTCCTATTGTGACTGGTGGATCCTGTGTTATCTATACACATTGGTGTTTCCTTTCAGTTTGACCCTGCTTGTGCTGATAATGAGCAGACTACTGAAAATCTCTCTCTACAGAACAGGAACTGTGAGACTTAGTGGTCAAAGTGAAAACTACAGGACTTAAGAATCATTAAAAAAATATTGAAAGTGATATGGAACATTTTAAAAAAAAAGCTAAAAATTCCTAAAAAATGTGTTTAACATAAAAGCGTGAGTTAAACAATAAGTCATTTTTCGATGACACAATCCCTTTAAACTCCTTTAAAATGGTGCGTGGTACCTACTATATGATATAAGCCAAACTATCCTGTACCTATTTTATATGTACAGTTAATAATTCATTACTGTTAGGAACATGTCCACAGCAGGAAGGTTCATCACAGTTTACTATAACCTGTCAAAAGGTCAGAAGCCCTGACTAAAATTTGTTTTCAACCCCTCACAAGCTTGCCTGTGTAAGCTGAGCCCACTATTCATAACTAGTCTTATCCTCTTAAGTAAAAATCTGGATATCCGGATGCTGCCCATACAGTTTGTTTTAATGAATGAATTAAAACAACTGTTTATATGAAACTGAATAGCTTGCATAATGTATAGAGGAACAGTTGCAAAACTCAAGAGCAGCTAGTTAGAACAGCGGCAGAAGCTATGTAAATCCTCAGATCAAAGGCTGAAATTATAGCCTTATCCCAGATGATCTAGATAAACAGACTCTCATACACCGGATTTCTGCTGCCTTTGAAATGCACAGGACGTCTTGGTTGGAGAGACCATGTGCTACATTTTTATTGTCATCCATCTGTTCTCAGCACTTCCTGCTATTTGGTGAAGTTTGGCAATGCATGGAATCTTCCTTGGAATGCGTCCATGACTGACCCTGCTGTGGATGTTTTGTGACCAGTGTATATATTTGTGACACATGCCTGGATATTGCTGGAGCAGCTGCTGGAATACGCGCAGTCTTCATTCTTAAGATCTGCAGACTCACAAAGGTTTCAAGTAGAACTGAAATAAATAGCTTGTAATGTTACTTCAAATTCATTGCTTTGCTTCAAAATAGGTTTTTAGTAGTATTGCTCAAACCTGTCCCTGTTTGGTTCAAACTGGTTAAAGGCCAAAAAAATTTCTAAAAAATTTGGCTTGGGGGTTGGCCCCCTTGGACGCTGTTTTTTTTTTTACCCTTACCCCAGCCCTAAATGGAACCCTAAACCCAAATTGGGTTTAGTTTTTTTTTTTCCGGTGTGAAAGGGTTAACTCCCCTTTTTGGGCCCCTAATGTTACTTCCGTTCTCATGTCATTGATGCCACATTAGAGAAACCTTAATAGGACATTGTAGGACATTGGAGCTGAAGTAACATCATACTGAGGACTGTTCTGGACTGGAAATGCTGAGGAAATGTAAGTTAAACCTTAAAAAACCCTAATTTTCCCACTTTGGGTTACTTTCCCCGGGTTTACAGAAATTTTTTTGATGGTTTATGCCAAAAATCAGTTTAGTCCAGTCCGAATTACTTGGATACGGGTTGAATTTGACTTGGACCTGAACCCAAAATCCAAAACTAGTATTTAAATAAGGTATTTGGGTTTTTTAAACCCAACTATAATTGTTTTAAATTAAAGGCTATGTTTTACACTGCATTTTAAAATTTAAAATGTCCCGAAAGTGGGACCATTTTTTTTCCCTGTTTTGGCATCACGGCGGTTTTTGTCACGTTTTGCGCAAAAAACACGGTTGGTTCTGTTTTTTTTTTTGGTGTCACCAATCCCAAGTTTAAATGGGAAAAACAAGGGAAAAAAACTCAAAGCGAGGGGCGTATTATACAACATATTGTTTTAATACGCCGGCGCAAAAAGACAAGCAGTTGAAAAAAAATGATTTGGGGTAAGGACGGGTCGTTTTTTTTTTTAAAATGTGTAGGGGCCCTGCTGAAGTTCATTTTTTTAGAAATTTCCTAAAACTGACAAAAATTACAATCTTTTTTTGCTAGGGCCGTGGAGATTTTGCCTTTTGCAAAATTTTAAAAAGGGAAATTTTTGGTTTAAAAATGAAATCATTGAAAAAAACCCCAAAAGAAATTTTTTTAAACAATGTTGAAATGAAAACCCTTTTGGTTCGTTTTATAATGAAAAACAATTATTTTTTTAACAACATAGTCACATACTATCAGCAGTGTGTCAGATACACTATAAACAATTTTTCCCCTTTTTGGTTTTTTTAAGGTAAGTTTTTTTGTTTTTCAAAAATAAAACATCCAAAATTTAATGTTTATATAAAATATATATGCTAATATTCATCTAAGCATGAATTCCTATTTAATAATGAATATTGGACATCAGACGCCAAAAAACCCCTTTTGGGGAAGTAGGTTGGCCCTAATTTGGCTCTGCCTATACATATTAGATTTTGAGTTGAGTCAAGAAAAATTGTGAAAGTCTGCAGAAAAAAATGTAGTGTGTATGACCAGATTTCTGGCATTTTAAATAAGGGGCATATTTTTAAAAACTTGAGTAAAAGGTTTTTTTTAAATTAAAAAAAACTATATCCTTTTTAGAAACAACCAATTACGAACAGTTGAAGTGCATTTTTTTAAATTCTTTGGGGGAAATCAGCATAGATCTTTGATCACTGCCCCAATCCCCAAAGAAAATTTTTAGTATTTTTTATTTTTAAAATACGTATAATACAGTTTTAAAAAAATTTTCATAAAAAACCCTTTTATATATTTAATTGACTACCATTTCATTGGGAAAGGGAAGCCCTCATATTTCCTTTTTTTTAACAAAAAAAAAGCCCCTTTTTAAGTAATTTTTGTATTTTGGGAAACCTTGTGTGGGAAATTAAAAAATTAAAAACCCAAAATTCTTGATGTTTCGGGTCGACTTGAATAGTTTTTTGGTCAAAAATTGGCCTTAAAATTAACCGTAACCTTAACTCTAACCCTAAATTAAGATAAGGGGTTTGAAAAATTTTGCTGCCCCCCCAAAATATCTAAAACCCGGGGCAAACCCCCCCCCAAAAAAAAAGTGAATACACTCCTAAGTGAAAATGGAAAAAATTTTTCCCAAAGGTCAATTTTTTTTGGGGTGGCCCCCAAATTTTTTTCCCAGCCCCTGCCTGCCCCTTTTGGGCAGGAATTCACTGGGAACCCTTCACGGGTTTTGCACTACTGGAAATTTCCACTTCCCCCCTCCATGCCCAAAAACCCCAGAGCTGGGGGGATTTTTAGAAACCCTTGCTCTCCCCCAAAATTCCAAATTTGAGCATGTCTTAAAAGATGCTCAAAAGGGTTTGGGCCTGGGGGACTCCCTTGCCCCAGTCCAAACCCTTTTTCCCCTCGTTTTCTTATCAAGGGTGGTCGCCCTTGGGGGTGTGTTGTGGGCTTTTTTATTTTGGGAAAATTACCCCCCCAAACCGGCACATTTTTTTAAAAAGGGCTGGGGATAAATGCTGTGGTTCATTATGTCACTGTACATTTTGGTTTCATTTTTTTCCCTAAATAAACCCTGTAGTTTTCCCAAACAGCGGGCCGCATTCATGCCCCCCAAACCATGACACTGCCACCCCCAAATCCCTTGACTTGGGCCCAAACACTCTTGTTTTGTTTCCCCCTCACGGGGTTTTCTGCGCCCACGAAATTAGCATCAGAACCAAATAATTTTTAATCTTGGTCTAAAGGACAAGGGGGGAACATGGTTCCAGTAATCCATGTCCTTAGTCAGATTTTCTTTAGCAAACTGTGTACAGGCTTTCTTGTGCATCATCTTTAGAAGAGACTTCCTTCTGGGTGGATAACCATGCAGACCAATTTGAATCAGTGTGCGGTGTATGATCTGAGCACTGACAGGCTGACCGGGCACCCCTTTAACCTCTGCAGCAATGCTGGCAGAAATTTGTTTAACTTTCTTTTTTTAAAAGACAATTTTGGGAAATATAAAGCGGATTTCGTGAAATTTAACTTTTTTGGGTTTGATCGGGAGCTTGTTCTAAATTGGGAAACCGTCTTAAAAAAACCACTGTGGGATTTTGGCCCCATGCTGCGGGCTCATTTAAAATTTTGTTTGGCAATTTTCTTTTTACCTAGGAACTTTATGTAGAGCAACAACCCTTTTTTTCAGTTTCTTCAGGGGAGTTCCCTTTGCCATGGGACGATGTTAATTCTAGTGACCAGTTTGAGAAAAACTATTTTTTCCCCCCCAACCCACCACCTGAGGCCCTTTGTAACACTAACGAGCCCACATGCACTGTGGGGAGGGAAAATGGCAAACTCGGCATTTTTTGGGTTCATTTTCACTTATGGGTGTACTCACTTTTGTTCCCCAGGGGTTTTTTAGACATTTTATGGGGTTGGGGTTTGATTTTTGAAAGCACAACTAAACTTTTTTTACTGTTTATGCATGTGTAAAAAGGACTATTTTTTATTGTTTTAAGTGTCAAACTTCGGGTGTTGTCCCATGAAAATATAAAAATCCACTATTTACAAAAATATGGGGGGGTTTTTTTTTATTTTTTTTGAAATTTTTTTGAGATACGTTTTATATAGTTTTGCTGCGATTGAAACCCCCATTCAGCCATGGAAAACAAAAAAAATAAAAATTTTCTAAATTTTTTGAGGCTGGTGGGGAAAAAATTGAATAAAAATGTTTGGGTCTTGAGTTTTCAAAACCCCCTTTGGGGGTTTCCCTTTGGGTTTTAAAAAAAAAATTTCCCATTATGAAAAATTCACATTAAACCTTTGTTATATTAAATGGAAAAAGTATAGCAAAAAAGGTCCCCCGGGTTTGCTGCAATATTTTTTACCCAATTTAAATGTATTTTCAAAGAAAAAAATTTTTTTTCCCCAAATTTTTTCCCTTTAAAAAATTGTTCCCCTTTAAAAGAAACAAACATATAAATTTATCAAATTTATCTGTTTTTCCCCTCAAATCTGCCCACTTTTTTGTTTTTAAAACCCAAAATTTTTTTCTGGGGTTGGAAAATATGAAACAGTTTACGGGCCGGGAATTAATTTACAAGGCTATTAATAAAAATACATGAAAGAGCAGGCCCTAATACACCCCCCTTTTTGGTACCCTCCCCAAAAACCCTTTAATTCTTTAACAGTAGGTTCCTTTTAATAACATTATGATTTATAATTTTATTTTAAAAAATTTAAATCCACCCCAAAAAAATACCCCCAAAAAACCCCAAAACAGCAAATACTAAATTAAAAGAAACCCAAAAAAAAAAAAAAGAAAAAAGCCAGAAAACTGTTGCATGAAAACACCCTTTTGAGCAAGATTTTATTACTTTTCCCGGGCCCGCGGGCGGCCGCACTCGCGACTGGGCCCCTGAGCCAAGGGGACCCGCAGGCCCCCCTTACCACACAGCTGCATCGCTGGGCACATTTAAAACCCGCCCAAAGCAGCAAAAACACCACCCGGGAAAGGGACAATGGCTTAGATTTCCCCTTTATTTCCCCCCCGTTGGCCCCTGTAAAAAGGCTTGCATCGGCTGCCTGTAACAAGCCAGAAGCAGCATCTGGAGCAGGCGGCATGTTGATGTCACTCTGCCCGCTCCAGATTCTCATAGAAGTTTTTGGCAGGGAACTTGGGAAAGGTGATTGCTATTTTCTTTTCTGTCTAAAGTGCTTGTGTGGTAAATTCTGCAGAGACGAGTCGTGGCCAGGAAAAGTCATCATGGCTGTCTGGACTGCATGGAGATGAAAAGTGAAAGAGGGAAAGACCCCCCATGAGGAAAAAACGTCACGATTTGGGCCCGGGGCCCAAAGAAAAGAAAAGGCCAAAAGGAAAAAACTTTCATTGGGTTTAATCACCTTGATCCCTAAATGTCGGGCCAATTTTCCGTGGACACACTAGGCAGCTGCCCGGGGCCCCCCAAGTAAAAGGGGCCCCCCAAAAGGGGTATTTATGTCCCAGGAAAAACAAGAAAAATCCCCCTTTTTTGGCTTTGCTTATTTAAATATTTTTTGTGTTTTTTTGGGTGTCAAACATTTAAAAAAACCCCTTTTGGAGAAGGTAGCCAAAGGGTCCCTGCCCCCGCCCCAAAAAGTTTTTTAGGTGCAAAATGCCCGGGTCCAGACATAAAATGCCGTAAATATGGGGGTGCTTGGGGTGGGGGTTGAGGCATGGTAAAAATGTGGTCATCATTTGGGCCCGGCCCCCTGCCATGCTTGCCCCGGGGCCCATAATTCTATTAAAATTGGTTTTGCTTTAAAAGTAACGGTTAAATGTAATCACTTATAAGGCTGCAAAAGCCTGTGTAAGCTGGCACCTACCCCCTTTTGTGGTCACTGAAAAAGGTGGCCCAAAATTGGTTTAGTGGGTTTATATTCATTAAAAAAATATGATTTTTTTTTAGTCTCTTTGTGGTCATGATGTGACAGTTTATAAGGTTTTGAATTTTTGTTGTTATTAAAATTATTTTTCTTTATATATTAATTTTGTCAGTAAAAATTAAAGGTGGTTTTTGTCAATAAACAGAGTGATATGTGGGGGGGATTACTTTTGGGCTTTTTATAAATTTTTTGTTGTATATTTGGTATTATTGGGTTGGGTTAAAAAAGGGTTTTGGGTTTTTTTAAAAATTTTGGTGCTATTAGTCCTATATAGTTGGGGGAAAAAATGTGCCCCTTGTATTTACAAAAACCCCAGAATACAGATATCATTTCCCAAAATTTTAAAAAGTTCGGGTGTTAAAATCAAAAAAAAGCCCAAATCCAAAAAACAAAGAAACAATTGGATTTTTTTTTCCTGTTCACCCCACAAAGAATTTTTTGGGAGAGGGAAGGGGGAGCAAGAGGTGATGCAAGAGGTGATGCAAGAGGTGATGCTTGGGCTGTTTAACTTGAGTTTCTTTTTTCCGCCGCCTGTTCCCTTTTCAAATGAATATTTCAAATTAAAATTTTTTTTTTATTGGACAAACTCTTTAAGAAGAAAAAAATTTTCCATGGTACTGACCCCAAAAATCCCTCGCCGCCCCCCAAGGAACTGTTGTTAAAAAGTAGTGAAACCACCCGCCCCTGGGGGCTGGGGGTAGGTGGCCCAAGCTGAAGTTTTGCACCTGGGCCCATGAGTCTTTAGCTGCGCCCCTGACTTTGAGAACAGATTTCCAAGGGACACACTGATTTCTGCTTTTGTATTTTTTTCCCCCCTGAAATTTTTTTGATTTTAAAAATGTGAAAATGGATGAATATTCTTGTTGAAAACAATGGGACACTGTAGTTGCCAAATAGAGAAAAAAAAGAGCATCTCCCTTTACATGAAGGGGGATAATGCGATTGCCAAACCTTTTTAAATTTCTGACTAAAAGGGGCAAATTTACATCACATTTTAGATTTTGCTTACAATAACTTATGGGGTAACAATTAAAAATGATACCCAATGTGTACTGCTGTGGAGACATGGAGTATAAAAAAAAGAGGGAAAATTTGTTTTTGGGCCTTAAAAACAGCTACCATTTAAAAACCCTTATATGTACTTCAAACCTTTTATTAATGGGAGCTGTTTTGTTCCTTTTGGGGGAATGCAAAAATTTTCAATTTTTCATCACTGCATTTTTAAAAAACCAAAACCTTTTTTTTATTTTCAAATTTTTCAAATAAAATTTAGGGGGGGAGGGTGAGTTGGAATTTTTAATAGAACCATTTTGGGGTAATTTCAAACGTGGGGTTTTATTCGAAATTTCCCCACAATCAACAACCCGTTTGTGTAGACGAAATTTATTGATGTAAAACGAGTAGTGATGAGCGATTACGTCGACTATCGTCATTGGGTCGATATCGTCAATTTTTCATGATGATATCCGATAGTTGATAAAAGATTAAACGCCCCAAAGACCATTAAAATTATGGGGGGAAAGGGAAAAACCCCTTCATTCTTACACCCCAAACAGGGGGTTGGGGAAGCTTTGGGTTTTAAAAACCCCCAACAGTAAAGGTTTCCTGCTAAAAATCTTAGGAAAACACTTATTATAAAAAAACACCCGAAAAAAAAAAACCCCCCACCATTTACTTCCCCCGTTTGTACAACCCGCCTGAACCCCTTTAAAACCCGCATCACCCCCCAAAATTTAAAAAAAGCCAGAAGGCAGTATTTTAAATTTAACCATCAATTTTTCTTGATCTGGACATTGATTTTTCCATGCCTGGGCCACGCATGAGCCCCGTCCGGGAAGACCCCCAAATTTTTAAAAAAATGCCCGGGGGAAAAAAGGGGGTCTTTTAAACCACCCTTTTTTGTTGAAAATGGACCCTTGACTAGGGGTCCTTACCGCAGTATGGGCCCTTTTAAAACCCGTTGACCCCCCGGGTTAAAAAGTGGGCCGGGGGAAAAGGGGTCTTTGAACCACCAAATTTTTTTTGAAATGGGCATTTACTATACCTGTCCCCGGGCCCCAGCCTGAAACCCCCAAAACCCGCATTTACCCCCCCAGATTTAAAAACTGCGAAAAAAGGAAATCTTTGAAAACCCCCATTTTAAATTGAACTGGACATTGAAAAAAAACCGTTTCCCTGGGGCCCCAGCAGAACTTAAAAACCGGGCTGAAACCCCCAATTAAAAGTAATGAAATGGAGTCCTTTTTAACCACCTTTTTTGTTTTAACTGGACATTGACTAACCTGACTGGGGCCCCCCCAGGTGCCCCCTTTTCTTGGCAATTTTTTATCTTTATTTTCTCAATTTTTGGGGGAAATTGTCTTTTGGTTTTTGGGGTGGGGAATGTGCTCCATACACCCTGTCCCCTTAATAACCCCACATCCGTTCAAGTCTTTTCCCGTACCTCCTTTGTTTCAATTCAGGGGGAAATTTTTTTTAAAAGCTATTTTGTAATGAAGTTTTTTTGTATCTAATTCTAGAAAAAACTGAAAAAAAAGGGAGGGAACCCCACCACGTCTTTTTTCTTTTTAAATTTTAATTGTAAAAAATGGGTTTCTCACTACAGGATTCTACTATTTTAAAGTAAGTAAAAAGGTGGTCTTTGAACAAAAAGGGCCGGGCCCCAAAGAAAAAAAAAAACTAATTAATTTTTACGAAATAAAAGTGGGTTTTGCACCATGAACTAAAACGCAATTACAGCAAATTTCGTATCCAAAATTTAAAACAAGGTGGGGCTTTGAACCCAAAAAAACTGCGCCCAAAATGAAAAAAACCCAATTAAATTGGGGTACGGAAAAAAAGGGGTTTTTCCTATGAAATCACCTGCGTTACTAAAAAGTTCTGTATCCTAATATAAGTACAAGGGGGTTCTTTGAACAAAATGGGCGCACAAAATCAAGGTTTCTATTTTACCAAAAACTGGCCAAAAACTGGGAAAAAAAAAAGCCATTTCAATGCGGTTCAAACAAATCTGGGGGCACAATATACACTCCTTTCAAAACCTGCCCGTCTGTCTGTGTTCGCCCTTCCCCCCCCCCTCACCCCCACCCTGGCTGTGCATGCTAGTCTTTTTAAAAATCCAGCCTAACTAACTAAAACTGAAATTTTCCCAATCTACCTATGTTCTAATTTCACAGCTAAAAACATAGTTGTACTGTGGTTGACAACGGCAACTGTGCGCTGAGCTGTATTGAGGAGAAAGCTTAACACACGTCCTGCTCTTACTGAGACACATGGACACACTGTTGACTGAACAGGAAGGGCTGTTTATATGTAAAACGAGGTTTTTCCAAGCCAATGCAACCTACACATCACAGTAATGGAATGTTGCACACCCAGCTCCACCCTTTCTACTATGATCTAAGCTGATTTGTGGCCACCAAAATGACAGGAAGAGCCGAAAGGGCGCGTAGTAATTGATTTTGACAGATTCTACTAAATTTATCGAGTGATGCGGAAATTCAGATCAACATAATAAAACGTGCCAATTTCAACTTTGTCGTTTATAATCGCTCAACACTAAAAATGAGGAGTTCGTTACACAACCACAAAATAGTTCCATCACAGATATTCTGCTAATGGTCTTCAGAGGTGTTATCCACAACTCATCTCCTTACTCCAATAAAGTCCAAACATGTCTCTAGAACAATAGAGCCTTACTTGATCTTTACTGCAGTTTAGTCCACTAAAACTACCACTACTACTGACTACTACTATTACAACAACCCCTCTTGTGTGCCTTTTCCTCTTTAGAAACTGGCTTTACTCGATTAACCTATGGGCAGTTTCCATTTTTCCTTCTCCCAACAAACAAAGCTAAATGATCAAACAGCATTGGTCTCTACGCCGCACGATCACTCATGCATGTTATAGACAGTATCTGACTGTACAGGGAAAGCTCAAACCTCCCCTCCCCTGTGTAGTCAAACACAATACACATAGCATGCCCCCTAAGGCTTTGTCTACATGGCAGTGCACAAAAAACAACCTGAAAACCAAATCCTAAAAATGTTCATAAAACTGAGGTTTTTTTTTTACTACTGCCTGTCAAAAGCTGCTTAAAAACCTCCTTTTTTGCTGAGTTTTGTGTTTTTGGGGCATTTTTTTTTTTTGCAGAAATACATCGCTTTACCTCCAACTAACTGGGGTGACCACATGAGCAACATCTCTAACAATGTCAGTGCATAAAGTAATTGCCTCAGGCACAGTCAGGTCTGTTGAACAGTTGCATTCTTCTACTTCTTTGAAAGCAAGTGAAACTTTTTGCTGAAATATGATCAATCTGTTTGCTATGGGAGAGGAATCTTTTCCCCTGCAATAACACTTTACCTGCTCCATGTCATCCAAATACTTTTCAAAATTAAACTCATGTGATGAGGCTGAAGATATGGCAGCAGTAGCACTGGGCGGGACCCAATTCCTCTTGCTCTTGGGCTGCATTGAATACTGCTCCAATTTATTATAATTTTGGGAGTCGGAGTCGGTCCATTTTATGACGACTCCGACTCCTGCAAAATGGGCTCCTACTATGAATCTACGACTACATCTCCACAGCCCTGCTCTTTTCAGTCATTTTTTCAGCATTTTTTGAAATGAAAAACACTGAAAAAAATTGACGTTTTTGTGTACAGTGGAGACATAGCCTAATGGTAACTAAGGGAACATGGATACAATGTAATGATAAATCAGAACAATCTAACACAATATGACAGACCATCATAGGGGTGTATATGAGGTATTGAAAAACTTCTATACATTTTTTGGGGGGATGCAAACAATGTAGTTCTCTGCCATTGTTTTTTTTTTAGGCTGTGTATTTAGGTCAATCACTATCCCTATCTATAATACATTTATTCTGTGGTTTGTTGTATTTTTTATGATTGATTATGTCGCAATAAAAACTCTAGAAAGAAAAAAACATTTTTGGTATATAACCACATTCTGATACCCTTTATTATATTGATGCTACCACTTTGGAGCATAACAGCACTTTTTAATAACTTATGTTTTTCTGGTAAGGGGAAATGCATTCATAGTGAACGTGTTAATTTTTTAGCAAAGTAGGGAAAAATGAGGGAAATGGTGTTTTGAGTTTTTTTTCCACCTGACCATATAATTATTTAATTGCCGATATAATACACTGAAATTCTTCTTTAAGGCTATGTCTACACAGCACTGAATTTTGGTATTCAGGTATTCAGCATTTTGAATCCACCGAAAACCCAGAGCTGTGTAGCCCTCAATAGAAAATCTGTGTTGTAGTCTATACAGCATGGATTTTTAACTGAGGGTTTCCTGAGCCTAAAACCGTCTGGCGGAATATAGGACATGTTGTATATTCCACCACAAATGGCAGACCTCTTTAGGAACCCAACTGTCAAAGAAACCCATTTTTTTTTTAACCCCATGCCACATGATGCACCACTTTTTTAGCATTTAGACAACTATATGGACTGGTATCATTATTGGGGCAACAAACAGGTGGCACTGTTATTTTTGTACCATAAGGTATGGCACTTTTAGTTGTGCACTGTATGATATGGGTATATGCAGGGACAACAGAGCAGTAATGACAGTAGTCCTGTCAGGGGATCTGATCAAATTTAAAATAAGAATGACCTGCTAATATGCAAGATAATAGGTTCAAATGGAAGCCCTGGGCATATGTTTACTAAAAACCAGTGAAATATATTGGGAAAAGGGATGTGCCAATATAAGGCAGGCTCTAGATAGACTTTTCAATACTTGTTTTAGGCTATGTCAACACAGCTCAGAAATACTGTGGGATTTTCTGCGGTTTCAGTATTTTGAATCCGCCGAAACACTGTACACTGTACTGCATAGACAGCAATGAAACACCCGTGCTGTAGTCTATACAGCACAGACTTTTTACCAACGAGTTTAAAGTCTGGTGGAATATGCAACGTGTTGCATATTCTGCTGGACTCCGGTGGAGTGTCGTTGGATTCACGTACATTTAATTGTACAAGCCGGTGGCAAATTTGAAAACTGACTGCGTTTTTTGTACAAATCTGCGCCAAAAAAATGGGACCTGCCGTGGCCCAGAAATGACAAAACGGCGTCAGGTTTCCAACAGAATTTTGTGGCATGCTGTGTACACATAGTCTTACTCTTCCACAGGCCTTGCAGTTGGTATAACACAGTACATAGCTTTTGTCTGTAATGTTCCTTCAATAAACTAAATTCACATTTCCCAAGTGTTTATGTGGCCGTCGTTTCTTTTTTTTTGATAATTAACATGTAAAACTGTGGAAAAGCATCTGCAGCTCTTTAAGTGACCTTTCACACTGGTACAATGAAGAAGCACTAACTCATACAATACTGTAATACAGACTGGAATGCTAATG
Source organism: Phyllomedusa bahiana (assembly GCA_025379985.1). Classification (NCBI taxonomy): domain Eukaryota; kingdom Metazoa; phylum Chordata; class Amphibia; order Anura; family Hylidae; genus Phyllomedusa; species Phyllomedusa bahiana. The sequence continues at coordinate 73,721 of JAODAL010004582.1, forward strand.
CTCTCAGACTGTTAGAATGTCTCTTTCATTCCCCATGTTTTGTGCATGTAAATCACAGACTTGTCTTTAAGTCTTGCCAAAGTGATTTCATTTTCTCACAATATGTTGCATTTAATAACAGCACTTTTCAGAGCACTAATCTCTGTTCATTATTCTTTCTCCGTTCCCCTACTTGTCAGGGATGGTGGGGTGTTTGAGAACATAAGCCAGATTTATAGATTTTGCCTCATACCTTCTGATAGATAAGACTTTACTTTTAAGTACATTTTCTAGTAACGTGACACATGGGATGAGCTTTACATGGGTTCAGAAGACTTTGTGGGTGGTCTTAAGGAAAAACTTGTATTGGTTTAAACACTGAAATACTAAATGAAATGACTATTATGATGTTTTTCACTTCATTCGGTGGACACATTTAGGATATGTCTACACAGCATAGCTTTACGATTGTATTTTTAAAAAAACTAAAAGCGTTGAAAATATGATCGTTCCTGCAGCCCCATAGACTAGACGAGCTGTAGTCTCCACAGTCTACGATCAAAAATAAATAAAGTACCCATATTTGGTATCACCGCATACGTAACGACCCACCCTATAAATCTGTCATGTTAACTAAACCGTACGGTGAACGGCATAAAAAAAAAAAAAAACAGTCACAGAATTGTGTTTTTTGTTCATCCCGCAGCACATAAAATGGAATATAAAGCAATCAAAAACTCATAAAAACGCCAAAGTTGTACCAATTAAAACATCAGTTCATCCCGCAAAAAAAGTCCTTAAATGTCTCTGTATACGGAAAAATAAAAAAGTTATGGCTCTCAGAAGATAGCGAGATGCATAAATATTGTTTTACTCAATAAAACACTTTTTTTTTTTTTAAAAGTGATTCAAAATGAAAAAAAATATATAAATTGGGTATCGCCGTAATCATATCAACCCAGAGAGTAAAGATGGATACTGCATGACGATTGAAGTATTTTTTTCACCCTAGCATTCCAAAAAACCTGTGCACCCAAAATGCACAGTACAACCCTAGATGAGATCCCTGGGTGGTATTGAATCCAAAATGGAGTGACTTCTGGACGGTTTCACCTGTTCTGGTACTTTTGGGGCTTTGTAAATGCGACATGACTAGAGATGGGCGAATTGATTCTAACGAAGTGGACTTCGTAAAGAATTTCAGGAAAACTTAGGTTCTGAACGAAGTTGAAGTTTGGGGTAATTTGCAGGAAGGAAGCGTGTTTTTAATTGATAAAATGGCCGCAAGCACATGGCGTTACATGGGGCAAAGAAGTCTGGGAGGAAGAAAGGCGTTGCCTACATGACATGTGCAGAGATGAAGCCAATCAGAGACGGCGGGATTCTGTCACGTCACCGCACTATATAAGTCCGGACGCGACGCTGGCAGCTCACACTCCTCTCTCTGTGCCGTGCTGTAGGTGTAGGTGCTGCAGCTGCAGCAGCTGAGATCTCACACAAAAGAAATGAGTTTTATACAGCGATGATTTGGGGGGTGTCACAGCTTTTCTCAGAGATTGCTCCTCTTCCGTTCTAATTTTGATTTTGTGGGGTATTGGAATTGAAGTCCAGTGTGCGTCCAATTCTGCTCCATATACATTTTATTGCTATCTGGTCAGTTCTGGAGCACATTGAATATCCAAGAGTTATCTAAGCCTGTTTTTGCTTTTGTATTCAGTAAAAGAAACAGTGTTTTTACAATCCACATACCAGTTAATTTTTTGCTGCTCATTTCTTTTGCGCAATTAATATCCAAGGGTTAATTAAGCGTGTTTGTGCTATTGTATTCAGTAAAATAAACGGTGTTTTTCAACGCCAAAGACTACATTTTTCCTGTAGCATAATTTATATCCAAATGTTAATTAAGCCTGTTTCTGCTTTTGCAGTCAGTAAAAGAAACGACGTTTTAACACGCCACATAACAGTTAATTTTTTTCTGGTGATTTCTGCAGCGCAATTTATATCCAAGGGTTAATTAAGTCTGTTTGTGCTTTTATATTCAGTAAAATACATGGTCTTTTTAAACTGCACATACAAGTAAATTTTTCCTGGCCATTTGTGGAACGCAATTTATATCCAAGGGCTACCTAAGCTTGTTAGTGGGTTCATTTGGAGTCAAATACAGGGTGTGTATTTATCATATACATATATCTTCATTAAACAGAGTCAGTGCATTTTTGAACAAACAGTATGTCAGACAGAGAGGTGGCAGGCTCTTCACATGCGAGTGGCAGTGGCAAAAACATTCCTGGAGCAGGCACAGGTCACAACACAGTAAAGGGACGTCACAGCAGGGGTGACTCGGTGAGGCAGTAGTGCCGGTGTCCTGTAGCCACAAATTGATGACAACTTGCATGACCCTGAGCATTTCCTCCCATGTGTGACTTCGTTCACCCAGGGAATATTCCTGTTCACTTGGATAATCAAAAATCGTTAATGGCCTTTCTCTGTTCAATAATTTCCCCCTGTTCGATAATTTCCCCCTGTTAATATATTTTTTCCTGTTCATCAATTTCCCCCTGTTCAATAATTTCCCCCTGTTAATATATTTATTCCTGTTCATCAATTTCCCCCTTTTCAATAATTTCCCTCTGTTAATATATTTATTCCTGTTCATCAATTTCCCCCTGTTAATATATTTATTCCTGTTCATCAATTTTCCCCTGTTAATATATTTTTTCCTGTTCATCAATTTCCCCCTGTTCAATAATTTCCCCCTGTTAATAAATTTCCCCGTTAATATATTTATTCCTGTTAATTAATTTCCCCCTGTTCATCAGTTCCTGTCTGCTTGTGTACCCGACCTTTCTGCTACGTTACCTGACCTCGAATCTCCGCCGCCTGCCCTGACCTGTTGGCCTGACCTTTGACTACGGCTGCCACCGCAAGATAGTCACGCCAGGGGTAGCGACCTGGTAGGACTCCCGCTGCAGAAAGTCCATCTGGCCTTGCGGCGGGCTCTGGTGAAAACCTAGACCTACTTAAACCCCGCTCCCTGTTGTGGCTGCTACCACCACTTGCGGTGGTCCAGAGGAGCCACTACCCGTGTCATTACAATGGCAGAAGTGAATGCCAAGTTTCCTGGCCAGTTCTTTGAATGGTGCAGAGTCCACCACTTGAAAAGGGAGGGACTGCAGTACCACCAACTTGGACAGGAGCATGGTCAGCTTCTGCACTTAGGGATGGCTAGACGCATACTGCTGTCTCTTATCAATCGTCTCGATGAACGACTGCTGACACCATGAGTGCCGAGAAGCAGGAGTATCTGGACCGGTAGATGATGTAATAGACAGGGAGTTGTCTTTGGCAGAGGTGGTGAAGTCTTGACTGCCTGAAATGGGAGGCGTGCCACTGGGTACTGCTGCTGTTGGGACAGGATGGACCACCACATCTGAAACACGTATGGTGAGATGGGCAAATTTCCCGAAATTCGGTTCGTTCACTTCGCCGAATTTCCCGACAAAAAATAACTTCGTTCTGAATTACTTCGGGACGAATCACGTTAAAAAACAGCTATTTCCAGGCTGCACAGAGCCTGCAGGGTGCTGTAGAACGTTGTGCCATGCTTAAATATGCAGAGGGAGCTTGGTTTGGTCTTCATACAATGTTGTGTTTTAGTATGACACGCACATGACTGCCGCCGCTCTTAGAATCACTTCACTATAAATTCCCTGGGCACTTAAGAGGGCAAAACTGACCAAAAAACTGAAGCAGGAATGTTGCCTGATAAAGTCATGGCAGCGACAGCTGGAAAAAAAAAAGCTGAGGGCTCAGGTGGCAACATCAGTGACAGAGTGTGGAGGTGACGGCGGCAGCCACAGCAGCATGAGGTCAGAGAGTGGCACAATGACATTCTGGAGGTGGCAAAAACAGGAGTAGGCCACAGTGTGGCACAATGACACAATGTGTAGGTTACGGCAGCAGCCACAGCAGCAGCATGAGGTCAGACAGTGACACAATGACATTCTAGAGGTGGCAAAAAAAGGAGTAGGCCACAGAGTGGCACAATGACACAGTGTGTAGGTCATGGCAGCAGCCACAGCAGCAGCATGAGGTCAGACAGTGGCACAATGACAGAGCGTGTAGGTCACGGCAGCAGCAGCATGAGGTCAGACAGTGGCACAATGACATTCTGGAGGTGGCAAAAACAGGAGTAGGCCACAGAGTGGCACAATGACAGAGAGTGGAGGTGACGGTGGAAGCAGCATGAGATCAGACAGTGGCACAATGACATTCTGGAGGTGGCAAAAACTGGAGTAGGCCAAAGAGTGGCACAATGACAGAGAGTGGAGGTGACGGTGGCAGGAGCAACAGCATGAGGTCAGAGAGTGGTACAATGACACAGTGTGGATGTCAGGGCACCAGCAACAGCAGCAGCAGCATGAGGTCATAAAGTGGCACAATGACAGAGTGTGGAGGTGGGTGGCAATACCAGTCCCTGGTAAAGATGGTTGGTGGCAGATGGAATAATTGTCAGCAGATGTTGGCATCAGGCGGGTGGCGGCATCAGAATAGTGGCTGAGGCAGGTAGTTTGAACCCAGACTCATTTCTCACAGTTTGGGTGAGGCGTCATGGCTGATGTAGTCTGACGCCTAAGGCATTGGCGTGTGGAAATCCTGGCCGATCCACGCCTGATTCATCTTGACAAAGGTCAGTCGTTCCACATTTCCCGTGGACAAGCGGGTTCTCCTTGGGGTAACGATGGTCCCCGCCGCACTGAACACCCGCTCTGATGCCACACTACTGGCCGGGCAGGACAGCTTCTCCACTGCAAACTCGGCAAGTTGCGGCCACACATCCAGTTTGGCTGCCCAGTAGTCCAGCGGATCTTCTAACTGGGGTGGCAGAGTGCTGTCCAAGTAGGCCACCACCTGTTGGTTCAGTGACTGCTCCAGGTCCTGCTGCTGCTGCTGGCGACTACCCTCCTCACTAGGCGGGTGAAGGAAGCTGCTCATCAGTGACCCAGACTTAGGTTACTGCTGATGGAGCTGGTACTGCTCCTACCCCCCCCACCTTCCCCCAGCAGCTGCGGCAGTAGTACGTGAGCGCTGAGGAACCCCCCGGTCAGACCTGTCAGAGGAGGGACGATGCCGCACATAGGCGGCAGCCAACTGATTACGGAGGATTTCCCTATAGTATTGAGTTTGTCTCCCTCTCAATAGCTGGGAAAAAGGCTCCCATTTTGGACCGGTAGCAAGGGTCCAAAAGGGTGGAGAGCCAGAAGTCATCCCTCTGCTGGATGCTGAATACTAGCCAGGCAAATAAGCATGCTGCGGGCCATCTGCCCAAGTGACTCCGAGGGGCTCCCTGCCTCCATTTCCACTGTATACTGCCACGGTGCTTGTGGGTCATCTGCCTCGTCTTCCTCATCTCCATCCACCTCCTCCAGCTGCTCCTGCTCCTCCTCTCTTGTCACCTGGGTAGAAAATCCACTCATTTCACCAGACAATGCTTCTGCTCCAATGTCCTCCTCCTGCTCCTCCTCCTCCTCCACTTCAGTCCCCACCGGACTCATGTGGCCACAAGATGTAGTCGCCACGTCTCCAGTCCCCTGCCCAGACAGATTTTTCAGCATCTGTTCCAGGACATGAAGCAGTGGAATGACGTTATTCATCCCGTAGTCCTGGCGACTGACAAATAACGTGGCCTCCTCGAACGGCCTCAACAAACGGCTGGTGTCACGCATGAGCTGCCACTGGCTGACATCAAAGTTACACAGGGGAGTACTTCTGTCTGCCTGGATCATCAAAAAATCGTTAATGGCCTTTCTCTGTTCATACAGTCGGTCCAACATGTGCAGGCTGGAATTCCAACGGGTGGAAACATCGCATATCAGAGTGTGTTGGGGGAGGCCGTTCTGCCGCTGCAACTCAAGGAGGGTGTTCCTGGCTTTGTACGAATGGATAAAGTGCATGCACAGTTTCCTGGCCATTTTCAGAATCTGCTGAAGATCGGTGGAAGACTTCAGGAACCTTTTCACAACCAGATTGAACACGTGCGCCATGCAGGGCGCATGGACCATCCCTCCTCGGTGCAGCACGGACACCATGTTCTTTCCATTGTCCGTCAACATGGGTCCAATTTGCAGTTGGCGCGGAGAAAGCCACACATCGATTTCTTGCTGCATGACGTGGAGCATTTCCTCCCCTGTGTGACTTCGTTCGCCGAGGCAAGCCAGGTGTAGAACTGCGTGACACCGCTGTGCCCTACACATGTGGTATGATGGAGCAGTACTTGTGGAGGCTGAGATGGTGGTGGTGGTGGAGGAGGAGGAGGCGGACATTGGTGCAGGAGCAGCAGTTTGACAACGTGGAGGAGAAAGCGGCATCTCTTGTCCAAGTTGTTGGTGTGCCTGGGCAGGAAGCCCCTTCCCCCAGTGGGCCGTAAAGGACATGTACTGGCCCTGACCTAGTTATAGCTCCAGACGTCCCGCGCTGCCGTGCACCTTGGAACAAACCGCTAAGCTTAAGGACTGGCCCACCTTCTGTTCTACACATTTATGAAGTGCCGGTACGGCCTTTTTGGACAAGAAATTACGGCTTGGAACTCTCCATCTCGGCTCGGCACAAGCCATTAGTTCTCAGAGTGGTGCAGAGTCCACCATTTGGAAAGGGAGGGACTGCAGTACCAACAACTTGGACAGGAGCACGGTCAGCTGCTGCACATTAGGATGGTTTGGACGCATACTGTTGTCTCTTTGCAATCGCTCGCTGAACGACTGCGGCGCCATGAGTAGCGAGGAGCAGGAGCATCTGGACCGGGAGATGATGTCAAAGAGAAACAGCTCCCTTCTGCAGAGGTGGTGGAGCCTTGACTGGCTGCAATGGCATGCGTGCCACTGGGCACTGCTGCTGCTGCTGTTGCTGTGGCGGCAGGATGGACCACCACATCTGAGCCACGTTTCTCCCAGGCCACCGGATGGTGACGCTGCATGTGTTGATGCAGGGCCGTGGTGCCAACGTTAGCTCCCTGGCCACGCTTCACTTTCTGCTTACAGATTCTACATATACCCATATTCGGCTCCTCCGGTGTCTTAGCAAAGAACTGCCACACCGCCGAGTATCGGATTTTACCGCCAACGCTCCGCACTGAGTGACTACTGCCGCCGCTGCCTCGCTGAGCCCCTGTGCTGCTACTTTGTTGGACCTGCGAAGCGGGTTTTTTACCCCGTGGCCGCTTGGCTCCCAACCTCACACTGCTGCTATCCTGCTGACTCACGGCCACACGACCCACTTGCTGGCTGCGCCGCTGCCTGACGCGCAAGCTGACGCCCTCTTCTCCTGACGATGATGAAGCCCTTGCCTCAACCGGCTCCCAAGTACGGTCGGCTACATCATCATCTATTTGTGTTTCATCGTCACTGCTGTCCTCATCACCGGTCTTGGTATGCAGAGGTTGACCCCCCACAACATGACCTCCCATGCCACTCTCAACATCTATACTTTGCCGCCTACTGCAAGAAGCAGGGATATTGGCCCTATTTTCTTCGCTGCCAAGTAGCTGCTGACTGCCCTCCTCAAATTGTTCATCCTCGCTATATAGTGGCGCTGAGCCCAGACCACATAGTAGATCTCTGGCTGAGGGAACCGGATGGGACAGAGGCGGGTTGAGGACAGGTGAGGGCCGCTGACCCGCTCCCGAGCCATGCCAACTAAGGGTTGTGTCTGACGTTCCCACCGACTCTTGGCTGGGGTTGTCAGATGTCATCTGGGAGGAAGTGGATGACCTAGTCAACCAATCAAGAACCATTGGGTTGCTAGTCAGTACACGGCCGCTAGATGACAGCGGCAGTTGTGGCCTCACCGAGTGACCCCTGCTGCGACGTCCCCTTGCTGTGCTGCGACCTGCTACAGGAATGTTTGTGCCTCTGCCACTCGCAGGTGAAGAGCCTGCCACCTCTCTGTCTGACAAACTGTTTGTTCTAAAATGTACAGACACTGTTTGATGAAGATATCTGTATATGATAAATACACACCCGGTATTTGACACCAAATTGAACCACTAAGAAGCTTGGGTAACCTTGGATATAAATTGCGCTCCACAAATGGCAGGAAAAATTGACTTGTATGTGCCATTTAAAAACTGTGTATTTTACTGACTATAAAAGCACAAACAGGCTTAATTAACCTTCGGATATGAATTATGCTACAGAATTTCTTTTGTGGCGGTGAAAAACAAAGTTTCTTTTACTGAGTACAACAGCAGAACAACGCTTAACCCCTGGATTTAAATTGTCCCAAAGAATTGAGCAGCACATAACTACTAGCTTTGTAGCGTGGTTACAATTGCGTGTTTTCTACGCTACAAACAGGAGAAAAAATTGTAATTAACCTTCGTTTGTGAATTATGTATAGGAAAATTGTATTGTTTGGCGGTGAAATAAGACGGTTTCTTGGAGTCACAACAGCAGCAGAAACAAACGCTTAATTAACCACTGGATGTAAATTGCTCAAAACGAATTGAGCAGCCGGAAACTACTAGCTTGGGAGCGTGTTGCAATTGCGTGTTTTCTACGCTACAATAAGAGAAAAAATTTGGTAATTAACTTCATTTGTGAATTATGCTACAGGAAAATTGTATTTTTTTGGTGGTGAAAAAGACGGTTTCTTGGAGTCACAACAGCAGCAGAACAACGCTTAATTAACCCCTGATGTAAGTTGCGCAAAAGAATTGAGCAGCCGGAAACTACTAGCTTTGTAGCGTGTTAAAATTGCGTGTTTTCTACGCTACACAACAAGAGAAAAATTGTAATTTACTTCGTTGTGAATTATGCTACAAGAAATATTGTATTTTTGCGGTGAAAAAGACGGTTTCTTGGGAGTCACAACAAAAGCAGAAGACAACAGTCTAATTAACCCTGGATGTAAATTGCGCAAAAGAATTGAGCAGCCGGAGAAACTACTAGCTTTGTAGCCGTGTTACAATTGCGTGTTTTTACGCTACACAAACAAGAGAATAAAATTGTAATTAACCTTCGTTTGTGACTATGCCCCATGAGGAAAATTGTATTTTTTGGCGTGAAAAAGACGGTTTTTGGAGTCACAACAGCAGCAGAACAACGCTTAAATAACCCTGGAAGTAAAATTGCGCAAATAAACGAATTGACAGACCGAAACACTACTACTTGGTAGCGTGTTGCAATTGCGTGTTTTCTAACGCACACAACAAGAGAAAAATGTTTTAATTAAACCATCATTTGGAATTATGCTACAGGAAAATTGTATTTTTGCGTGAAAAAGACGGTTCTTGGAGTCACAAACAGCAAACAAACGCATAATTAACCATGGATGAAGTTGCGCAAAAATTGACAGCCTGGAAACTACTAGCTTTTAGTGTTACAATGCGTGTTTCTACGCTACACAACAAGAGAAAAAATTTAATAACCTTCGTTTGTGAATTAATGCACAGGAAAATTGATATTTTATGGGGTGAAAAAGACGTTTCTTGGAGTTCACAACAGCAAAGAAACAACGCTAATTAACCCCTGGATGTAAATTGCGCAAAAAGAATTGAGCAGCCGGAAAACTACTAGCTTTGTAGGTTTACAATTGCTGTTTACTACGATACAAACAACAAGAAGAAAAAATTGTAATATAACCTTCGTTTGTGAATTATGCTACAGGAAAATTGTATTTTTGGCGTGAAAAAAGACGGATTTCTTGGAGTCACAACACAGCAGAACAAAGCTTAATTAACCCTGGATTAAGTGACGCAAAAGAATTGAGCAGCCGAATAAAATACTTTGTAGCGTGTTTACAATTGCGTGTTTTCTACGCTACACAACAAGAGAAAAAAATGAAATAACCTTCGTTGAATTATGCTACAGGAAAATTTTATTTTTGGCGTGAAAAAGAACGGTTTCTCGGAGTCAAAAAGCAGCAGAACAACATTAAATTAACCTGGATGTAAATTGCGCAAAAAATTAGAGACCAAAAAAATACTAGCTTTGAAACGTGTTACAATTGCGTGTTTTCACGCTACACAACAAGAGAAAAAAATTGTAATTAACCTTCGTTTTGAATTATGCTATAGGAAAATGTATTTTTGGCGGTGAAAAAAAACGTTATTGGTCACAACAGCAGCAGAACAACGCTAATTAACCCCTGATTAAGTTGCGCAAAAGAATTGAGCAGCCGGAAAACTACTAGCTTTGTAGCGGTTACAATTGGTTTTCTACGCTACCAACAAAGAAAAATTGTAATTAACCTTCTTTGGAATTAGCTACCCGGAAATTTTTTTTTTGGGGGTGAAAAGACGTTTCTGGAGTCACACAGCGCAGAACAACGCTTATTAACCCCTGGGTGAAATTGCGCAAAAGAATTGAGCAAGCCGGAAACTACTAGCTTTGTAGCGTGTTACAATTGCGGGGTTTTTTACGCTACACAACAAGAAAAATTTGAATTTAACCCTTCGTTTGTGAATATGCTACAGGAAAATTGTATTTTTGGCGGTGAAAAGACGTTCTGGGGTCACAACAGCAGCAGAACAACGCTAATTAACCCCTGATGTTAAATTGCCAAAAATGAGCACCCCAAAAATGAAGTGGTATTGTATTAAAAACGCGTTCTTTAAATGATACAACAGAACTGGCTAGAGCCCCTTGGATATTCAATGTGCTGTGAGCATAGCATTAACTGTATATGCAATGGACTTCAGATCATACACCAAAAAACAGAAATAGAACCTTAGAGAAGCAGTCTCTGAGCAAGATGAGACACCCCCCAAATTGCTGTATAAAATCAGTTCTTTATAACTTTACTGCGGCAGCACCTTCCCCTGTCTACAGTAAAGGGGACGGATGAGCTCCCAGCGCGCGCCCGGACTTTATAGTGCGGTGCGTCACAGAATCCCGCCGGTCTCTGATTGGCTTCATCTCTGCAATGTCATCAGGCTTGTCCTTCTTCTCCAAGTGCTTTTGCCACATTGAGCTGTGCTCGCAGCCATTTTAATCAATCAAAGCCCTTCGTTCACCCCGAAGTACCCCCAAACTTCACTTCGTTCAGAACCGAAAATTTTCCTAAATCTAAACGAATTCCACTCGTTGATCGATTCGCCCCATCTCTAAACCCTTTTCACTCATGCATACCACCCAGAGCCGTATTTGCTGCTCATATTGCCCCAAGCAATAAGTCTTAAGACGCCCCTATTAAAGCTGGGATCACACATTGCAGTGATGTGTTTAGATCACGCCTTTTACTGTGTTTCTCTGAAAAAACAATTTAGGAACAAAGTGGTAAAAATTAAGATCAAAATGTAACAATACTGCAATTTGTGGACATTAAGGGCCACATGTATGAAAACTGTCTAGGTCTAAAATTCACTTTGTTGCCCATAACAACCAATCAAAGCATCCCTCTCATTTCATATAGTGCTCTTGAAAAATGAGACAGGCGCTCTGGTTGGTTGCTATGGGCAACAAAGTGAATTTTAGACCTTGACAGTTTTCATACATGTGGCCCTAAATGCCCTAGATGTTTTGATCCAGAGTGCTCATAGCATCTAGGTGGTGTGGGAGAGGACTGTCAGCCCATAGGAACTCTGTGACGTGCGGGGTGCCGCTGTATTGCTAAAGCAGCTGGGTGTCTGACAAAGGCCACTAGATCTGCCATGCATGCAAACCCACTAGAATCTGCCTCAGGCAGCAGAATACTAGTAGGCAGTAACATACAGCATTACATAAGTACTGCAGTGTATTGTGTAGGTAATCTAAGGATCGCATCTTCAAGGACCTTTATGAAAGAAACAAAAATCTAAAGAAAAAAATGTAAATAAAATATAATTAGGTGTAAAAAAAGTTTAATATGAAAAAAATCGCTAAAATCACAATTTTACCACTAAGGCTATGGTCACACAGGGGAAATTGAGACATATTTTGTGGCGTACTGCACTAAATACGGGGCGTGATACGTCCCAGTCATTACGGTAATCCACAGTTCTTATAGAGAACTATGGATTACGTCTCCTCTCCCGGTTCGCACAATACGCTGCAGGGGGAGATAAGTGACATGTCAATTACTAGCAGCGAATACACGCCACTAGTAATGAATGTCTATGGGGCCAGCGGGCTGCCGGCTCCCCCACCCCGCAATTATGCCGTGTGAACATACCTAAGAATGCATTATTAGTAGAAAAAAAACAGAAACAAATAACCTCCACATATTGGTATCGCTGTATTCATAGTAACCTGCACTATAAAACAGAGACTTTGTTCCTCGCCATAAAAAAAGTAAAAGCAATGTAAAAAGGAATGTACAGCTCAACAACAATTAGGAGAAAGTGTATCTAAAATATAACATTTATTTCCAATAAGATTAAAAATCTCTATGAGCCAAACAATGACCCAAACAATAATCAAAAGTGCACATAAAACGGTAGGTATATGGTAATTGGGGAACAATATCACTGTCCCTATTACAATCCTTACATATCTCCATAGGTCCCTACCTAGCAAAAATAAGGGCACCCGCTCAATAAAGAGCGACCCTGTACAGGAATCTAGCCCTACTATGCAAAGCCCCTATTATACCCTATACTGGTGAGTACAATACAAAATCTCAGTTAACAATAATGTCCCAACATGTCTCTACCTTACTTGTGTAGTCATCAGGGGACTGAAAATAGCCAGTAACTGAGAATAAAGCTCGGTTACTGTTATACGAGGCCAAAGAACCAAGACATCTGAGATTTTGTATTGTACTCACCAGTATAGGGTATAATAGGGGCTTTGCATAGTAGGGCTAGGTTCCTGTACAGGGTCGCTCTTTATTGGAGCGGGTGCCCTATTTTTGCTAGGTAGGGACCTATGGTAGATATGTAGGATTGTAATAGGGACAGTGATATTGTTCCAATACCATATAGCTACCGTTTTATGTGCACTTTGATTATATGTTTTGGGTCATTGTTTGCTCTATAGAGATTTTTTAATCTTATTGAAATAAATGTTATATTTTAGATACACTTTCTCCTAATTGTTGTTGAGCTGTTGTTAAGTGTAGGAGTTTACAGACTGACATTTCCTTGTCAGCATTTTCGTGCTCTAAAAAGGAATGTAAAACAATCTAAAAGTCATATGTATCCCCAAAACATTACTATGTAAAAGAACAGCTCATCCTGCAAAAAACAAGCCATCATTTGGCTATCTCAATGGAAAATAATAAAAAGCTATGGCTCTTGGAAGACGAGGATGAAAAATGACCACTGAGAATGTAAAGGGTTAAACAAGTAGTGCAGCCGTATATAAATAAACCTAAGTTTCCTCCACTCATTAAATACCACAAATAAATAGAAAACAAATGGATGGGCACAAAGAGGGACAAACCAGGCCAAGCATCTGCCAATGCCCAAACGTATGACCCGGCCAATCCTATAACCATGTTCAAGCACAACCAATCATTCCCGGCTTCCTCCAGCAGATCTTCACAAAGCAACAGTGGCATTAGTGGCATCTATACAGATGTATTTATTTCCAATGATATATTCCATATAAATAAATCCATACAAATAGCTATAAGACAATTTGCTATGGATGATGCTTTTAACCCCTTAAGGACCCGGCGGTTTTTTTTTTTTGTTGTTGTTGACACATTCGTTTTTCCTTCCTCGCATTTCCAGAGCAATATCTTTTTTATTTTTACACCTACATAGACATATGAGGGATTTTCTTTTGCAGGACAAGATGTACTTTCTAATGGTGTTTTATTCACTGTACTATAGAATATACTGGGAAACCACAAAAAAATTCCAAGTGGGACAAATTGTGAAAAAAACATATTTTCCACATGGTTCCGGGTGTTTTGCTTTTACGACATTCAATCTTCGGTAAATATAATGTGTTATCTGTATTCTACAGATTGATACACATCCTGCAATACCAAACATGTAGGATTTCCGTTATGTTTTCGTACCGTAAAAAAATTCCAAACATTTTCTATTTTTTAAATTTGCGCTGCGGCGCCATTTTGTGCGACCAATAACTTTTCTATACTAGTCAGCGAGGGGGCATTTTTTGTGGGCTGAGGTGTACTTTTTATCGCTAGCAGTTTGGAATGCATGCAACTTTATTGATCACTTTTATTCCATTTTTTGAGTGACGTAAAATGACCAAAAAAACACAATTTTGGCGTTTGGAATTTTTTTTCTTCTACGGTGTTTAGCGTACGGGGATAAATGATGTTATATTTTTATAAAATCGGACTTTTTCGGCGTGGCGATACCAAATATGTGTAACTTTTTTATTTATTTTTAATGATTTTACGTGTAAAATGGGGAAAGTGGGGTGATTTGAACTTTCAATACTTTTTTTTGTACTTTAAAACTTTATTTTTTTTTTCACTGTAACATTGAGTCCCCCTAGGGTGCTTGACCACTAGGAGGCGCAATTGTTAATAATGCCTAATGCATTGCATAGGCAATGCATTAGGGTGTACAAAGATGGCGGTTTCACCACTTCTTGTCTACGGACGGAAGTGGGGCAAACCGGGACATGCCAGTGACGGGAGCGTTCGCAGGGCTCCCCACTGCCGTGTCCGGTCGTCGGATCACTGCAGCTATGCTGCGGCAGTGCCGATGACCCTAAGGATTGGTGCGCGCCACCGATTGTCATTCATTCAGACGCCACAGCCATCTTTGCCACGGTGTCTGACGGCTGCCATGCAGGGGGAAAGGGAGGGGGTAGCTGAGCGATCCCCCTGCAAAGCCCCTTAGCGGCCCTGGGACGTACTCATACGTCCAGGGTCATTAAGGGGTTAAATAATGGTCATACAGTGACGACAGACACCAGTATACCATGAGAAAATATCACTTTATTGTTACAGACCAAATAAGAATGCCAAGAGTAATATTATTAATAATACTGCGATACAAGAAATAAGTAATACCACCATACCACATATTACCATCATATAGTGACTGAATAATGCCGCCATATTATTCCATTATATAAACGATTATACTAGGACCAATATTACAATCGTACAGTGATACTTACCAGTGTACATAGGCTCTGCTCCCATATAAGTGATTACAGTGCAGTTACATCCAGAGACTCACATGTGATGTCTTCTGTGACCAGAATTGTTCTCCTTTCCCTTTTCTTCTCCATTCGGTCTAGACGGCCATGATGACTTCTCCCGGCCACGTCTCGTCTCTGCAAAACAAACATTTCAGACTTACTTTTCCAGCACCTCCATAGAAGGTCAGACCTGTGTATAAACTCCTCATGGGGTGATAGGTGGGTGGGGGTTGTAATTCATTTTGGCACCAGGTCATTTAACACAATGGTGGGAAATGGGGTTCAAACCACAGTTTACAGGCACAATCTCCTGGGAAGTGGAATGTAGGATCAACTACCCGGAGATTGTGTTGCAGCTGTGGCCTGTACCCTAGAGAATCATAATGTGCAGCTTGAACACCCTCAACCGCACTGCCAAAAGATAAACTGCAGGCATGATCCTCATAGGGTGTAGAGGATGGAGTTTACCACTGTCATAATTTTTGTATTGTTTCTTTTACTTCATAGGGTTCCACATTGGACTGCGTCAGATTGGTTGAATCCATCTCTTTAATAAAAAAAGTCAATAGGAGATGATGTCCAGGAAATTTTATTTAAAGGGTTTTTATGTTATGTCTGTGTGTTTCTTTTACTATTTTTTTCCACGGTAAGTAATGGAGGCGTCTAACAGGCACCTCTGTATTACTAGCACTGGGGCTGGGTGTCAGCCAGGGGTGTTTCTTGTCACCCAAGACGGATGCTAACCCCCCGTCACCATTATCACAGTACCCAATGCACCAGGGGTACCGGGAAGAGAAACGGACCATCTAATGTGAAAATCTGATTTTGGGATGGCTGCAGTTTGGTATTTTTAGGATGGGAAGGGTCCAATATCCATGCACTTTCCCATCCTGATAATATCACACTACAGCTATCAGTTTTACCATAGCTGGTTATGAAAAAGAGGGAACCCACATTATTTTTTTAGCATTTTTTTATTAAAAACCTAAAAAGAGATAAAAGGACATGGGTTCTCCTCCATTTTCCATAACCAGACAAAATAAAAACAACATCTGCAGTCTGCTACTATTAGAATGGGAAGGTATCAATACTGGTCCTTTCCCACTCTAAAAATACCAGCCTGCAGCCAACCCAGAAGTGAAACTTCACATTAGAGGGACCGTTTCTGATGGTTACCCAGCTCTTCCCAGCACCCTCAATTAGTCCAATTAATCAGATGTAGTCCAAAACGGAAACCTATAAAATAAAAAAAAAAAAAAAAACGGAAACACTAAGTAAACATTTATTGGCTAACCAGTATCTGGGAAAGCTGGGTGATACTTAAGCAACCAATCTTACTTCTAGTAGAAAACTAAGGTATCTCTTGTATGGTTTATGACATTATCCAGCTTTCCTGGAAGCTGAATAAGCTATCTAGTGCCCGGGAAACCTGGGTAACATCCTCCAAAGCCTATGACCAGATTTAATACCCTAGGAAAGCTGGGTGCCTGCTGTGGGGGATGGGGCATCACCGACAGACACACACAGGCATACAAAAAGACATGCACAGACAGAAATGTAGACATTCATACAGACATGCACACATACACAAACACCCATATAGAGACAGACACAGACATACATGCACACATACACACCCATTTACACCCATGTACATCCATTTACACACATGCACACACATATAAACCCAAACACAGGCATACACACCCATGTACACACATAGTGACACACAAAATGTACCTGATCCCCATGCAAGCCCAGCATGGTGTTGATAAGCAACCTCATGGTCATAGAGGAGGTGGAGAAACAGCAGAGAGAACGCCTGGCAGCTCCCTGTTCCTGCACACTGCCTGCTGAGAGTGCCCCGTCCTCTCTGACCCAACGTCTTCTGTAAGCTCCAGCTGAGGCTTTCTAGTCTACACTGCATGGTTTTTCAATTGCATGGATTTTCACACCGCCGGCAGTCCAAAAAACTAGGAACATGCACAATATTCTGCCTGGTTTATGGGCGAAAGTTGTGCTATTCAACAGTTTGGGGGACAGCCAGACCCGCAAACCACGGGCAGAGCCGATCCCCCAAAACCATTCAAAAAAACGATAAAATATCAATGCAATATCAATTCTTAAACAGAATCAGACCAGTATTTTACAACTGCCGTATGGCCATACCCATACGATTGTTACAGTGTACTAAGGGACTCCCTGCCCCCTCCTACCCTTCTATCCCTTCTCCAAGCTGGAGGGTCACCTGCTGGGAAGGGAGCGCAGAGACTATAAAAAAAAAATCGGTGCCGGCTATTTCTATTGTCGAGTGCCGCCCTCTGTAGGGTGCTGCCCTTGGCAATTGCCCATGAGTGCTTAGTGGTAAATATGGCCTTGACTCCACACTTATGCCACATACCACCTTCTGCCTATGACTGCCACTATCATGAATAATACCTCCATAGCAAGTATATACGGAAGCATGCATGCTAAATTTCCACCAGGATTCTTTATGAATCCATAAGAAATAAGAGCCTCATGTATGAAAACAGACTGGGTCTAAGACTTTCTTTGTTGTCCATAGCAACCAATCAGAGCCCATAGCAACCAATCAGAGCACCTCTTTTATTTCATATAGTGCTCTGAAAAAATTAAAGTGAAACTCTGATTGGTTGCTATGGGCAACAAAGAAAGTCTTAGACCTAGACATTTTTCATACATGTCCCCCCTCTGGTTGCCTCCCCATCAGGGACACACAGAGGGCACAATATTACAGATGTATGCAACATGGATTCATTACACAGTCAAGAACACAAACGTTTACTTTCTAGTTTATATAGTGATTACAATGTTACATTTCTAATAGAGATTTGTAGATTTTACATATTTATGGCCCGGTTCCTGAATGGAGTACAGAACTGCTTTTTGTGGGTTATATCTTCTTTTGTTGTTGTTCCTGATGCCATTTGCAGGATTGTAGTTTCTTATTCTTGCAATATCCAGAGCTTTTTATGAGTAACTAAATTCATATAACCTCAGATCATTTCCAAAAGGTTTAATTTAACAATTGCCTTAATTTACAAGGCAATATCAGGTAATGGTGGCTTAATGGCTATATTAGTACATGTAGCTCCTAGTAAATACTGTTTATCTCTTCTACAATCATTTTCAAGGAACAATTACATGAATAGAGCAAGGCTATAAAATAACATTACACTTATAATTGTATCTGCTGGGGGGTTTAGTGGCAGAGAACAATTTACGGTAATTGACTCTGGCACTTTACATCTCTTTATTTCCACAATTTTCCTTAGAGGCACTTTTATTCGATGTTGTTAAGATCGGCCTTGGCTGTAATATAAAAAAGCCATTATGGACTTTCTTATAAAAGTTATAAAATAATAAATGCTACAAGTGCTATGAATTGATGCATAGAGAGAGTAATTTGTAGGTAGGCAGCTTGGGTTTCTGTAGTATTGACATGAGGAAAATCTCTACTTTATATGAAGATGATAAAACATTAGAGCTACAATGTATAATGGTAATACCACATTTATAACCAGAAAAAAAGTTGTTAGGGTATGTTCACATAGGGCGACATGTCCCAACATGCCAACACCAGTTTTTTGTTCTATTTTGCGGCAAACCCACTTTTTATGCCATATAGGCGCATTATACGCCGGGAACGACACTTTGTAATGCGCCTAAATATGGTCTACTGTGCGCCCCCGTCACGAAATGCGCCTATTGAAGGGCCTTACATATGTTATGCACCCCATCAGGCAATAAGCCTCGTTAGACGCATACCATATACTACCAATGGTATGCTATGTGCCGAGTGTTGAGCAATGCGCCCTTTTTTGATACAATGCGCCCTTTTTTGATACAATGCTCCATTTCTTAATACAATGTCCCATTTTTTTCATACAATGCCCCCTCTATTGATACGATGCCCACTTTTTTGATACGATGCCCCCTTTTTTCATACAATGCCCGTTTTTTCATACAATGGCCGCTTTTTTCATACAATGCCCCCTTTTTTGATACGATACCCCCTTTTTTGATACAATGCCCCCTTTTTTTGATGCAATGCGCCCTTTTTTGATATGATGTGGCATTTTAGGCGCATTAAGTAACTTATGCAAGGTATACCTGATGCCAATTTTTAGAAAGTATCGGACTTTCAGACGCACTGTACACTGATTTAATTCGCCTAAAACTGGCATAGATACGCCACTTTTCGGACATGTCATCCATAGTGTTTTTGTATCCAAAAAAAAACACATCCAACATGTATCCAAACATGCAGCTGCATGTTGGATACGTGTTGGATGCAGCAGGATCGCACTCTATCATTTTAGATAGGGCTCCTGCTGCATCTTCCGGACCAGGAATTGACATGTCAATTCTTGGAACGGATCCAAACGACGGATCTGAAAGTTGTAATGAGACACATATCAGCAATCCATCGTGTGAACACCGATGCATGTTTCTAATAAAAAGCAATGTACATCACATTGCTACTTATTCGATACGTGTTTGGGTCCATTGGGGGTCCGACAGAAGGATCCAAACACATATCGAAAAGCATATGTTACATGGAGTAAAACACGCTGTGTGAGCAAAACATAAAACCCACACAAATAAGTCAAATAAGAGCGGATCCACTATCCCGGCCGTTACAGTTAGATCCAGCCATGGATCTCGCCAAGGTGCCTCTGCCAAGTATTGCGGATCTCATGTCCATTGTTGCTCAGCAGTCGCAGCAAATTGTGCAACAGGCACAACAATTGGATCAGCTGTCCGACATGGTATGGCAACTCCTCTCGTCTCAGCAGCAGCCGCCACCTCCGCCCGTGGTCCCTCCTACGCCTCCTTCCCCGTCAGCAACCGTGGGTCCCAAGCTTCGACTACCACTACTAGCTAAGTTCGATGGAGACCCGAAGCTCTGCAGGGGTTTCATCACCCAGTGCTCCATGCACGTTGAGTTGATGGCCGATCAGTTCCTCACGGAAAGATCTAAAGTAGCGTTCGTGGTTAGTCTATCCGGGAAGGCCTTGGTTTGGGCAACCCCTCTCTGGGATAGGAACAACCCCATGACAGCAGATCTACAGGCCTTCCTCCAAGAATTCCGCCCACGTCTTCGAGGAACCAGCGTGTGTGTCATCTGCTGAGACAGCGCTCCTGAGTCCTCGCTAGTGCGATTCCTCCGTGGGAGACTATGCTGTTCAATTCCGTACCCTGGCCTCGGAGCTATCCTGGAACAACGCCGCTCTTTGCGTTACATTCAAGAATGGTCTTTCCAGCAGAGTAAAAGATGCACTGGCAGCTGGAGACCTTCCGTCCTCGCTGAGCAAACTCATCCACCTGGCCATCTGCATTGATGTACATTTCGCTGATAGACAGGAGGAGCCCCACCAAGAACGAGACGCTATATGTCCCCGCTGTTTGCCTCGACTGGCTACCATGTTCCAGAGGTCTCCGCTGCCGTTTCCACAGCCTCCCAGTGAGGAACCCATTCAGGTGGACCGGGCCCACTTGCCGGAGCAGGAGCTGTCATGCCGTCAGGCGGAGAACCTATGCCTCTACTGTGCCAGTCTGGACCATTTCCGCAGAGGTTGTCTGCAATGCCCCCAGAGTGAGGGAAATGCTCGCACCTAAGTCACGTAGGAGAGATGACCCTAGGTGCTAGTTCTTTCTCTAGACATTTAACGATGCCGGTAGAGGTCTCAACGGACGCTGGTCTCTCGCTCCGGGTTCCAGCCTTCCTAGACTCTGGGTCAGCCGGGAATTTCATCCACGCCTCCCTGGTATCCCAATATCGTCTGCCGGTGGTTCGGCTGGAGAAGCCTCTGGGGGTTTCATCGGTCACTGGGGAGCCCCTGAGTGACTCCATTCAGTACATAACCAGGCCTGGGTCCCTCCACGTGGGGGCTTCGCACAAGGAGAAGAGCACATTCCATGTACTGCCTCGTTCCTCCTTGGCGATCCTTTTGGGGCTTCCGTGGCTGCAACGTCATGCCCCTACGCTTGACTGGAAGACAGGTGAGGTCCTGCGTTGGGGACCAGAATGTCAGGATCTGTCGGGTAACACCTTGTCCGGTGTGCACTGCTTCTGCACACTCGCCTCCCAAGCCCCTGCCAGGCCTGCCAGCGGAATCCCAGGACTTTGTGGACGTGTTTTCGGAAAAACAGGCTGAGAGGCTACCGCCCCATCGGCCCTATGACTGCCCGATAGATCTCCTCTCCGGGACCAGTGTTCCTCGGGGGAGGGTCTATCCGCTTTCCATGCCAGAAACTCAGGCCATGTCGGCTTACATACAGGAGAATCTGCAAAAGGCCTTTTTTCGCAAGTCCTCCTCTCCTGCTGGGGCCAGAGTTTTTTTTCGTGCAGTAAAAGGATGGCTCGCTTCGTCCTTGCATTGACTATAGAGGTCTAAACAAGATCACTGTGAAGAATCGCTACCATCTTCCGTTGATCTCTGAGCTCTTTGACCGACTCTGGTGAGCCAAGGTGCTTTCCAAATTGGACTTGAGGGGGGCCTACAACCTCATCAGGATTCCGGGAGGGTGTGGGGGAGGACGAATGGAAGACGGCTTTTAATATTCGTAATGGGCACTTTGAATATCCTGCGATGCCCTTCTGTCTATGCAATGCTTCAGAAGTCGTCCAGGAATTCGTAAATTACATCTTCAGGGACCTCCTATACACCTGCGTCATTGAATATCTGGACGATATCCTGATTTTTTCTCTGGATCTTCAGACCCATCGGAGACAGATGCAACAGGTTTTGTGACGTCTGCGCAACAACCATCTATATGCCAAGCTGGAGAAATTATTGTTCCATCAGGCCAGCCTGCCATTCCTCAGGTATATAGTCTCGGATAAGTTTTTGCATATGGATCTCGCTAAATTGTCGGCTGTTTTGCAATGGCCACGACCTGTCGGCCTTCGGGTGATCCAATGCTTCCTGGGATTTGCCAACTACTACCAGAAATTTATTCCCCATTTCTCCACGTTGGTAGCTCCCATTGTGGCCTCACTAGGCCTTATGGGCCACACATGTATGAAAACTGTCTAGGCCTAAGACTTGTTGCCCATAGTAACCAATCAGATCTCCCCTTTCATTTCATATAGTGCTCTGAAAGATGAAAGCTGAGATCTGATTTGTTGCTATGGGCAACAAAAAAGTCCTAGACTTAACAGTTTGCATTCATGTGACCCTATGTGTTTATATCCCAAAATTTCTCCAGTTTATTCCACATTATTTTAAACTTTAGAGAAGCATTCAGATGGCCGGTTAATTGTTTTTCCATTGTGAAATTGTATTGTATAGTGTTAAATATTTTTGAGAAGGATGGGAGGAGGGGACTTTTCCAACTATTTAGAATCTAGTTACAGTGAATATATTGGCTAATACATAAGCATCAGATAGGGTCATCTCTTCTGCACTTTGTCATAGTAGAGCCAGCACTGGAGACCAACTTTTAACTTCACCTAGAATACTTTCAATTAAAGGGGTTATCCAGGAGTTTAAAGATTTTATAGAACATTATAAACAGAATTTATATTGAAAAGTAAAGATATTCCACTACCTCCATGCGTTTCTTTTATTTTGCCTTCTCATTCATCTATCATAAGATAAGTGAAACTTCCTGGTTGTGGGAGTGTCAGTAGTTCTCTAGCATCTCTTTCCTACAAGTCTCACGAAGAACTGCATTACAATCTAGGACTTCTTTGCACTAGCTCCCTCTTCCTCCTGTTCAGCCCTGTCCTGTACACCCTTACATTATCATTCTCAGACATGTATACCTCATGTCCCCTGCAGCTCTGCTCCAGTTCACTTCCTGGTTGCATGCAGTAGGCTGTGTATATTAAAGTACACACCAATCACTTTATAACATGGAAAAGAAACATTCTTTTCTCATCCTATAGTATATGTAATACATGTACAAATATATATATATATATATATATATATACACCCCATTTTATATATATATAAAATGGGGTATACAGTTATCCCATCATTGTAACTCTGATCACTAGAAGGAATGTGGCATCATTCAGCTTTCCTGTACACTGGATACACTGGATCTAGCATCCAAGAAAAGTGGGCGATGTCAAATCCCCCATGGCAATCTGTTTTTGATCATGGAAAAGCTGTAGGGGATGTAGCATCATTCCTGCACCCAGTGATGTCAGTGCAGTGTCACATGATGATTTACCCTGGCACCACTACTATATAAAAAGAAGTAGGCATATTTTTTTCTGACTGCTGCTGGATAATCTTTGAGGTCTTGTCTTTGTGTTGGATTCTCCCAGAGAATAAAACAGATATATTCATATGTGTGTGTATCGATAGATAGATATGAGATAGAGAGATAGATATTCAGATAGATAGAACCATCAAATGGCTAATGCACATTCAGCCAAATAATGTACGCCTTTTGACCAGGTGAAAAAGTCATTTAAGTAAATTTATCAAAAAGACCTCTCCCCCTACCAGAAGTAAAAACAGTACACAATAATGAAGGCACCAAGACTCTAGCAGCTAGCAGTAATAAGTCATGTAAACAGTCCCAGTACACAATGCCCCAGGAGTACTTCTGTTCTCTGCTTTAATTACTAATAGTACTGGAAGCAGAGCTAACAAACAATGACTGAAGAGAATAAGGACACTTTATGCAGCTAGATCGTTCTCTGCTCAGGTCACACCCATTACAGGGTTTCTGAGCTGAGCTTGGCTTCAAAGCACACCCATCTAGTGATGACAAAACGTCCATTTAGGCCATGTGATGGATGAAGGACGGAAGTAGAGATGGGTTCTCTGTTTGGTTTTGCAAAGCAAAAGGTAAATAATTTTTAATAAGTATCATTTATAAACTTCAATCTAATTAAGTTGTGATCTCTATAACAAATAAAAAGGAGAACCCCCTTAACTTCGGTATAGATTTTTGCAGGACGAACTGAGGTTATATACCATCTATACAAGAATTTCCTGGATGATTCCAGAGCAAGGTGGTCATTTTGTCTTTCAGTCTTTTAAGCAGAGACAAAATTCTCGGTAGGGCTAAGAATCAGTTTATGGAATATAAAATATTAAGTATAATAGTTGACTTGAATGTATAAATCAAACACAAAGAAGGAGTAGTATAGGAGATCAGAAGGGAGGAGTCATCTAATGTGGATCTAATAATACTAAAGACTCTGCAGGTGAAGGAAAAACATGAAATAATGGACAATATTCTGGACTGTGATGTTATGGGTTATGTCTAAATCTTGAGTAAATAAAATCCACACTCTGTATCTATGGACAGATGTGCATTTATAATCATAAGTATGTCCCCTTAAATCAGTCTGGAGACACAAACCTGAAGGAAAATCCATCTTCTGTTAGACTGGCCAACTATGGAGCCTAAATTTCAAATATGCCATTTTAAAATCATCCAGGACAAAATCTATGTTTTAAATAATCCTCATACATACAGTATTTGTCATCTTTATAATAATGCAATTTAGCATTGTCTCAAATTATGGATACTCCATATTCATATCTGTATGCCTAGGTTGGGAAAAGCATGCTGTTGAACGTACTATCTGTCTGGGAGACTCTTTGTGGAGATATAACACAAGCTAGAATTATTTTTATTTTTAACAGTGCTTTCTTACATATAACACTGGGGAACACTCATTTTGGTGCCTTAAAAGTTTGAACCATTTTTAAGTCTGTTTGGGACACCGATTCTGAAAATGACCCCTATCATCTCTCGTCTTGAAGATCCGGCATTGCCACCTCACCAAGTATATGCTGGTGAAAGTAGTGGTCACTCGATACTGTACTAAACAACTGTTGGAAATTCACATGAAAAAGAAAAAACATAAGCTATAGAACATTTCAAGAACACACGAAAACAAAAACATTAATATACATGAGCAAATTCAATTCTATTCATCTGCACTACAAATTTCTAGACACCCAAAAAAAATGTGTGTAATTAGCTATCCTTCTGTGACCGTAGAAAGAAAAAAGGTTAAAGGGAACCTGTCACATAGGTTGTGCCCCCCTTGCTGAGGGCAGCACAAGCTAGTGTCAAACCTGCTGTTTCCAGCACTGTGCCCCTTATTCTTGAAGATACAGCAGTTTTAGAGCATTTACACCTTAAATCTTATTCATGAGCAGGTGTTAGCTCCACCCACCAAAGGCTAGCCCCACCCACCTTGGAGTTATTCACATGTTTCTACCTATTCAAAGTAATAGGTTTATCAGTTGAGGTGGACGGGGCTAGCCTCCGATTGGCCGGGTTTGAAAAAAACTGACACTCTGAAGGACTCTTCGAATGACTCTTCTGGCTGAAAACTGAAGATTTGAGCAGTAAATACACGAAAACTACTGTATCTTACAGAATAAGGGACACAGCAGGTCTGACACTAGCTTGTGCTGTCCTCAGCCAGCCAGGGGGGCAAAAACTATGTGACAGGTTCTCTTTAAGGGCTCTGGCTGGGAACTTTGGAGAATCTAATAGCAGACACTGTGATGAGCTGTGGTGTCTTCTTATTTTTATGCCACTCCATGTGGCTACCTTGTATCAGTTCTCCCTGTCTTCTGATGGGGCTACTCCCTTGTGCACACTTGTATGCTGGTTCTCTTAAATTAAAAAGGGCTAGTGTGTCTCATCAATCTGTTTCCCCTACTACCATTAAACTCTGGTGGATATTTAAATGGACGCTGAGCTTCCTGGCCTTTCGTAGCAATTTCAGCATATTGATTTCTTGTATCTGACCTTGACTTGTCCTTTAATCTTTCAACCTGTTCACTTTCCACCTTGCCCTTTATACTGTATATAAGCATGCAAGAGTTCCACTTTTTTTAACCCACTGCCTGACCAACCACGGTGCTTCTCTGCTTCCCTGGTACTGAATCTGGATGTCTGCTGTCACCACGTGTATCTACGTTGGGAGTAGCGAGTTACAGGTTTCAAACCAGGGGTTTCCTTAGACTCTGCTTTCTGGTGTGGCTCAACATTAAAGTCTGTGCATAACCCTGAGGTTCCATTGCCCATTTCTGGTGAGTTGTGCCGGATACAATGAGTCAGAAACAAGAAGCTAGGCCCAGATTGTAGTTCTGTCCACTTCATCCGTTCTCCTGAGTGAGATCTCTCTTCAATCAAATTAGTAGGAAGTCTATTAAAGAAACAATAAATAAAGAACAATCACCCCCAAAAGAAGAAAAAAATATGCATGGCACTCATTGTATAATTGTCGTCATTTACTGAACAACAACTTTACTCTGTAAAGCCAATCCAGAAGGCAGAATTTCCAATAGCCAACAAACTTTTCATGTTTTAGCTATTGGAAAATGTCCTTCCTGGTTTGGCTTTGGGGAGTGGTTGTTCCATTTAGTAAATAACACCTTACAAACAGACAATGAACGCCGCTTTATTTGGCGGATACTGCTGGACTCTTTCTTTGAGATGCTGAGCCCCGCATAGACTGCTTTAGTTCTGACATGGGACGCTGTAAACTGGAGCCTTGATGTGGTGTGGAGTCTTGTGCAGTGCCGGCAAATGTTTTTGTTTCTTTTTGCTACAATAAGCAATAAATTTTTTGCCTTTATATGTATATTATTTTTAAGATATATTTTATAACTTTTCTTAAACACTATGGGCGACATGTCAGAAAAGAGGCGCCTCCACGCCAGTAAATTGGTGCATTAAATGAGTGTATACTACACTTGAATGAATGAACCTATAAAAAATCTGGCATGTGGCATACCTTGCATGGTATAATTTATGCTCCTAATCTAGGCCCATAGAAAAATGTAGGCGCATACCATATGATTGCTAGCATATTTGATGCACCTACTTTATGTGCATTCAAATATGTCATGCCTGGTGTATAATGTGCCAAGTTTTGGTGTACGACAGTTCACACATATATATATATATATATATATATATAAACTGTTGACTTCCTATATATATATAGGACGTCAACAGTTTTTTTTGTGCAAAAAAATGTTGCAGCCCTAATAGGACATGTCACCCTATGACTTTGTATATTAAAGGGGTTTTGCCAGGAAGTGAGTTCCTTACTTCCTTATCAGCTCAGGGGAGAATATAAACAAATCATGCTGAGTCATGAACTCTGCAGGGGTTAGAGGGAGGGGGTGAGCAGAGAGTGAGGAAGAAGCATCTCAAAAGTTTACTCAAATAATAACATTACAACAGTGGATTCTCTATACAGCAGAAAGACTCATACACTGCACTTTCTCCACAGTCCCTTGAAAGCTCATTCATGTTCCCTGTCATCAGATAAGAAGTGCAAACACACAAGGGCGGCCAGATCAGCTCCTGTCAGCTCCTCTGGTCGTGTCTAATGTAAACTTTCAGGTAATTAAGGGGGACTGAGTAATGCTGTATCTCTCACAGGCTTCACTTTTTGTAATCACATATATTTAGAAAAGTGATTAAATACCCATTTTGGAGGCTCCCACGTCAACATTAAATCGTGGCAAAACCCCTTTAAATATTAAAATAATGCCTGTTCCTTGCTGCTCTAAACCTACCCAAACCCTCAAAGAAGGGAAGCATAGCCTAACTGTGTTAACTCTTTGAATGCCAGTGTGCTGGAAATTAACCTGTCTGATGCTAGAGGGCACAGTGTGTTTGTGTGTACTTATGCATGTAAAAGTTGTCTGGATGTGTCGACTGATTTGGAGTGTACTTAATTCAGTTATAGCCTAATACAAAAAGTGGATTTATGAGTGAGTTTCAAAAGCTGATGAATCCTCTCCAGTTTCATCCAAGTCACATATACAGTTTTTAAGATCTTGCCAGGATCAATCTACTTTTTGAGCAATAAACCGATAAATGTACCTTTAATCTCTTGGGTTACACTAGAAAATCTGTAAAGGCTGCTCCTAACTATCATAAGTTATTTGTGGTATCAGTTTCCTTATATTGATAGAGGAACCTGTTGCACCTTCTCCTCCTAATTGTGAATTAGTCTAGACTCCTATTTGCAACAATGAAAAACAGTAGGAAACATACTAACTCCACCATTTATGTGAATTTCAGAAAATTCAACTTGAGAGGTGCATATAATGTTAAATAGTAGAGATCAGAAGGCAGAAATGTGTATGTTTCTAACAGCCAGAATGATAAGATCACAGTTAAAAATGAGGTGGCCTGAGAGTTGTGAAGAGTTTTGGTAAGTAGGGGAAACAAAATACTTGCAAGAGGTTATTGTTAAAGTATACTTTCAAAATTTCTCCTGTCTCCAGCCAGCCATAATTTGAAATGAGATGGTGAAACATACAAATTTTATGCCTTATATGCTTTAGGCACCATGATGTTTCCTTGATACCACCTGCAATGACTCTAGTGGACTCCAGACAACAAACAGAACTAAAAAAAACATAAACCCAAAACATTGCGGCAATAAATATACAAAGATGTTTAACGAAAAATAAAGTGGGCTTATTTGGTGGGTAAGTTTACAACAATAAGACAGATAAAAGGCCAAACTAGTGGCGACAACACCAAAAGTGAGTTGAATTCAGAAGCAAGAAAATAATAACGGATAACTGACCCTAAAAAACAACGTCCGACTTCAACCCTGGGACCAAAACCCCCTGCCATTCCTTTTCCTAAAAATAACATTAAAAAAATCCCCCAGCTACAATTTACTTGACAACCGCAAACTCTCTAACCCAAAATTCCAAACAAGGACAAATGCAAAATGGAGCTTTTCAAGAATGACAATAAACTCAGATAGAGCAAGGCTAAATTGGACAAGAAGCAACTAGAACTTTTGAATCAAATCCAAAATAAGCAATTACAAATAAAGTCTTTAAAACCTCCCCTACACCTTAGATAGCGAGCACATGGGGATAGAAAGAAAAAATTATACATCAAACAAATCATGGCCATAACCAATGCTTCCCATAATTCACTTAGGAGATTAAGGCCCAGGAACCTAGCAACACCTTCTGCCTCGTACACAAGAATTGTCGGCTTTAGGGAACCACAAAAATGGAAAAAGGTTCAAATTATGAATTTGTCATATTCACATTTGGTATGCTTGGGTTGGTAAATTCATACTTAGGAACTTAGTTGAAAATATATCTGACTAGGAGACTCCTATGAGGAGCTATGATAGAAGATGGAATTATAACTTTCTTAGCTTCCCTTACATATAATTTTAATGGGTTTTTGCGATTTTTATCGACAAATTTTGAAATCGAAAGGGTTTTTTATGGGTTCGAAATTTCCCAGATCATGCGAAAATTTAAAGGTTAAAATCTGTCCATCTATTAAACGCGCCTTTTTTTGGGCGCCCCTTTAAATTTTTTGGCGGCCAGCAAAGAATTACAGAATAGCGGGAAGTGTGTGCGACCATGACTGGGATTGTAGGTTGCATGGCTGGAAAAACACATGACCTCATTTTACATAGAACAGCGTTTTCCTTTTAGCCTCATTCTCTCACGTCTCAAGGGAAAGGGGATCCCATCTGCCTGTGCCAAACAGCTCACAAAATTAGTCTACTTCTGATCAGAGAAACCTCAACTAATTAGCTGTGATCCATCCAATTTAGAGTTAGATTTAGAGATTTGAACAATTTATGTAGTTAGCTAGAGAAATAAAAAAGCAGCATCTACCGATGAAAATTCACGGCCGGTGGGAGCGGGAAGGGGGGGGGGGGCCCGCGGGCGAACACAGACAAACTCTATCACCCCATTAACGAACACTGATAAAGTTCACCAAGACCTTAGTGTAGACAAGTAAGTGGAATATCTTTATTTAATAACAGTTTGCAATTGAAATATTCCTGGATATTTTGGGTCGGAGACCTGAACTTACATGGAATAAACATCAATTTTCTAGTAACTGCAGGTCTCCTTGGTTTAGCAGCAAAACGTCCACTTT
The DNA here is from genome assembly GCA_025379985.1 of Phyllomedusa bahiana. Taxonomy (NCBI): domain Eukaryota; kingdom Metazoa; phylum Chordata; class Amphibia; order Anura; family Hylidae; genus Phyllomedusa; species Phyllomedusa bahiana. Next base: position 103,663 of record JAODAL010004582.1, read on the forward strand.
TATTATCAGTATCATTTTTCAGATAGGTGTTCAATTTTACCCATTACACCTGTGGACTTGATTGATATATCCACCTTCAGTTAAATACAAACCGAGCACTCTTTGTAGTCAGCACAGGTTGGTTTGTTTTGCCAAAAAATACCGTGAGTATATCGTACGAAAACATCACAGTTACTGTTTTTTGCCATTTTGTGCGCACCCAGCGGCTGTTCATTTACCGCAGCATCTAGCGTGAAAATTCTAAAACAGACAATTCTAATTCAACCACAGTTAGATTGAAATGTGCAAAATACCGTTTATTATATCAAAACATAACATTAACGTGTTTTTGATCATTTTGCGCACCCCAGCACTGTTCATTACGCGAGGCAACAACGTAAATCTTAAAACGCAATCTATATTCCCTCACAGTGAATTGAAGAGGTGCAAAAAATACCGTTTATTTATATCAAAACATTAACAGTTACGTTTTTTTTGGACTTTATGCGCACCAGCACTGTTCATTGAACGCAGCATCGATGTTAATCTTAAAACAGCAATTCCTATATTCACCACAGGTTGAATTGGAAAGGTTCAAAAAATCCGTTTATTAATCCTAAAACATAACAGTTACGTGGTTATTTTGACTTTTGTCGCAACCCATGCACTGGTTCATTGACGCATAACATCTACTTAAACTTAAAACAGCAATTTATATTCACACACAGGTGAATTGAAAGAGGTGCAAAAATACCGTTTTATTTTTATAACAAACAAAACAGATAACGTTTGTTTTTGACTTTTTAGCGTGCACCCTCACAGTTTCATCTATGACGCAGCAGTCTTGGTAACTATCTTAAAAAGCGCAATACTATATTCCACACAGGAGAATTGAAAGGTTGCAAAAAATACCGTTTATTAAATCAAAACAAATAACAGTTTACGTGTTTTTTGACTTTTGCGCCCCACACTGTTCATTGAACGCAGCATCAACGTAAATCGTGTAAAACAGCAATTCTATATTCCACTCACAGTGAATTGAAAGGTGCAATAAAATACCGTTTTTTTTTAATATTTATATCAAAACAAAACAGTTTACGTGTTTTTTTTGACTTTGCGAACCCAGCACTGTTCATTGACGCAGCAATCTGACGTAAATCCTTAAAACAGCAATTCTATAATCACCAAAAGGTAAATTGAAAGGTGCAAAAAATACATTTTAATTTATATCAAAACATAACAGTTAACGACGTGTTTTATTGACTTTTGCGCACGGCCAGCACTGTCATGTGATTGCATCATCTACGTAAATCTAAAAAACAGCAATTCTATATTGCACCACAGGTGAATTGAAAGGTGCAAAAAATACCGTTTATATGTTATACCAAAACATAACAGATACGTGTTATTTGGACTTTTGCCCGAGTCCCAGATGTTTGTTGATAGACACCTTGTCAGTTAAATTTTGAATCCATCAATTTTTGTTTTTGTAATAAGGGATTTGAAATACTGTGATTTTCCGTCTATAATAAAGAGACTTTTCCAAAACTATTCATCCCTTCTCAAATTTTTTATATTTCTGAACATGGAGCGAAAATGCATTGGTAAGCGAGAAAAAAGGGGGGTAAAGCACATGGAAGTAGAGGTTGACTAGAGAAGGTGCTCTTCCAGTGCTGGCGACAACACGCATGCCAGCGAATCGTCCAGTTGCAGGACCGACAGGCCTGTACATCGCTGGTCAGGGCCCTGTGAATCTAAGTAACAACATCGTCATGCCAAGTACTGTCCTTCAGTGGTTAATGCAACCTGCATCTTAGCATCTTACCCCATCCTCGTCCTTGCAGTCGATGGCCGACAAATGTCGTCATCAGCATCAACAGCATCCGTCCAACATGACGCAGCCCAAATGTCAACTGCGTGTACCCACCACGTGGATAATCCATTGTCTGAAGACCTCTTTGATGTCAAAAATCGGTTGGGGGTCAGAAGGCATGTTAAAAGACAAGAGGATGATTTAGGTTGCTCTGACCCCAGTTTACTGAATGCCATCAGAGGAGGTGAAGGAAGCCGGTCAATCCGGCAAAAATCCCGGGCGGTCCGGCATACGCCTTGCAGTGCCCCTTGGCTTGTAGCCCCCAGCTTCTTGGATGCAGAAAGTGCAGGACGACAAGTCACCTGTGTTTTGATGAGATTGATGAAGACGACATAGTGCGGATCCATCCTGTATTTTCCCGCAAGAAATTTTGCTGTGGCGCTTCATCAGTGGACGAGGAGGAAACGATGGAGTAGTGTCATACAGAGGTCCTGCCACAAAAAAGGGAGAGGGGCGGTCGCAAGAAGTCCGCTGATATGAATTCCTGCCAGCTAGGTCAGGACGCGCAAACCCCGCTCCCTTCGCTTATTCGCGCGTCAAAAAGGTCCAGGAACCTTCTCAAGCCTGGCCGTCTTTGACAAGCCTCTGAATCACCCAGCGATGTCCATATGCACCGGCCCTTTGCCATAAACGCATAAGTAGAGGCAAAAAACCCTTAGGGGGTTAAACCACCCCCAAACATGTTAGTCAATGCACCCGAATGCATGGGGGGGGGAAATGGGGGCAACACTTAAAAAAAAGGGCCCAGCCCGACCCCGGGCCTCCAACCTTTTTAATCACACCCCTGTCCCCTTCCTTCCCCCTCCTCCCCCGCCACCCCCAAGCTTTCCTCAGCGGGCCAAAGCCTCTCAGAGAAAATAAACGGGGAATCAGCCTCCGCTTAAAGCGCCCACCTTTCGCCCAAAGTACCCCCGCCCCCACCAAGACCCACCCTCCCCCTTTTTTCCTTCCGCCAGTTGACACCTGCACCCCCGAAACAGGGGGCCATTTAGAAAGCCAGCCTTCTGTTTTCCCCAGGTTTGGGGCAAAGAAACATTTTAAACCCCAAAACCCACCCCAAAAACCCAAAAAGCCTTAAATTGTCGGAAATGCCGGGTTTTTGGCCCTTTGGGGAAAAGTTCCCTTTTCCCGCTGGTGGCCCCAGAGGGGTTTTTCCGCCACGTCAGGGCCCCTTCCCCCCCCCCAAATTTAGCAGATGCCGAGCACCCTTTTTCTTTCCAGAAAAGCCGTCCCGGGGCCCGGGCCAGCCACGGGGGCCCCCCCCATCTAAAATTTTCAAGCGCATTGCCCTTGCATCTGGGGGCCGGAAAAGTCCATCTGCCCATGGGAACAATGGCCCTAAAAACACGGCCAAGGCCGCTATATCTCGTAAACAGCTCACTTGGAGGTTGGGGATGTCTGGGGGGGGGTGAGGGGTGGCCCCTCAGGCTCGGCGCAGGGCTTTTTCAAAACCCGCGGGGAATGGGGGGGGTTTTTTCCCCCAAAGGGCCCCTTGGGGGCTTCACGTGCCCAGGGGAAACCGGGCCCGTGTTTAAAAATTAATCTGTTTTTGGAAAACCGCCCACACACAGGTCGGGGGTTTGTGGACAGCTCTCCGAAACAACCGAGCGCGGGCCTAAAGAGTTTCCCCGGGGTCTGGAATGCCTGTGAGGAAGGCTCGAGTCAAATTTTCGCAACTTCCGCCTTTTCTCCCCCCTGCTTCGTCCACCCCCTGGCTGCTTTGGCAGCGTCAGCTGGGGCCTCCCCGTCAACCCTCATTGTTACGTGGCAACACGCGGGGAATTTTCCACCCTCCACATGCTCCGGGGATTGTGGCGAAGCGCAATCCCCATTACGCAGAAACGAATTTGACACTTTGGCCTGACAAGCAGCAGTGCGGACCTGGGGGTTGTTACCCAACCGAGAGTGGACCAGGTAAAAGGGGGGAAGCTTTTGCACCACCCCTTTCCCAAGTTTTGAAAAGCCCCCAAAATGGTCAGGGGCGAAAAAGCCCTTTCAGCATGAGCAATTGGGGTGATCTTATTTTCTGGAAATCTTTGGGGAACCTGAAAAACAGGTCACCCCAGCGACGGAGGAGGAAACGACACGAGGGCGGACACGGACCCTCTCTCTCCATAAAAACCAAAAGGGCCCCCGACATTTTTCACAATTTCATGGGTTTTTTCCATTAGGCAGGGGTTTCGGGGTCCAAAAGCTAGTGCAAGGTGGCGAATCAGCTCTCAGGGTGCTTTCATCTAAACAACGTCAGGGCTGTGTTGAAGCTGGCCGGGGGGAAGCGGGGAGGGGGGAAAGGGAAGGTATTCCTAGCACCATTTCCCCAAAGGTCCCTCCCTTTGGGAAGGGGTTTGGGCGAAAATTTTGAGGGGGGAAGGGGAAAATGGGGAAAAGGATCATTTTGTTTAGTGCCCCCCCCAAAAAAACCAAAAAAAGGGTTTGGGGGAAATTTCAAGGCCCCATCTTCAAAAAGATTTCTTGGATGTCCATTTCCTCCAACATGACCCTCGCTTTGGCCATAAAAATGAAAAAAACATTAGGGGGTTGGGCCACCCCCCGGGATCCCCGGTACAAAAAAAAAACTCAGCATTTTCCCTTCCACCCCCCCAAATAAGAAAAAAATGAAAGGAAATGGGGGCCCTTTGGGCTGATTGATAAACTGGAGACATCTGTTGCGTCTCTTCACTTTCCCCCCCAAATGTCAGGGGGTTGCAACAACATCAGCAAACCGTGACAGCAGTAGATTTGGCCAAGTGGGGCGTAGGGGCCCACCCCAAAGCAGGCAAAGGTGGAAAGAAGCCCTAAGGGGTGACTTTGGCAATCTTTGTTTCCCAAACCCCCCCAACGCATGAAAGGCAGGGCACACACCCCAACACACAGAGCCAGTTAAAAAATCTTTGGGTAAAACGACTATCGGGGTCTCAAAAACCCGATTTTTTTTATGTGTTCCGGACCCAATGCCCTTCCCGGGGGTATCCAAAATGAGGGAATGGCCCGAGCTGGCTGTCACCCCATAAAAGGGTTGTTCCTCCCCAGCAGCCAGCGTCATATTGGGGGAACCTTCACACTTCGGGAAAGGAAAGGCCCTTTAAAAGGAAAAAAACCACCCCGGCCCTTTCCAAAGATAATGTGGATTTTTAAAAGTTCATCAAGATAAATTTCGGGCTTTGGATCTTGATGTTGGGCCCCAATTCCCAGGTAAACCCCGATTAGTTGGGGCCCCTACTTCCCTTTCCCTCTTCAAAACAAAAAAGGTCCTCTTGAAAAATTTTTTTTAAAAAAGATAAATTTCTTATTTGCAACTTTTTTTCTCTTTTCCCAACAGTTCTTATGCGGGTTTTGCTGTGGGGAAAGACTGTAAAAGACAGCAAGGTTTCATGACAACCCCGTATTCCTTTTTACCCCTTTATTTTTTAGAAGTTGCCCGCTTTTGTAAAGGTTTTTAAAAGGTATGTTGCTGTGGAGATACAGCTATAAAAATGGTCCGGGGAAAAAATGTGGTTTCCCTAAGGGGAAATTTCTCCCTCACTTTTTTTTAACGTGGCTGAGAAGTCATTTTTTTTTTTTTTTGGGTCATGCGCTTTAAAATGCAGCAATACTACAGGCCCTTTTAAAAAAAAAAAAAAAATGTTTTTTCTAACGGGACATTTTTTCTTCACAATTGTCCAAAGGGGTTAAAGGGGTAAATGTTTTTGAATTTTTGGGGGGGATTTTTTTCTTTGAAAAAGCAGCTATACAAAAGGTCCCAATTTTAAAAAAAATTTTGTTTCTAACAGAATTTTTTCTTACAATTTTCAAGAGTGGCTCAAAGGGGGGATGGTGCGAAGGGAAAAGATAGGCCCCTGTTAAAGGACACATATTGCAAAAAAAATTGTTTTTGAAATCTTTAACATAGTATCAATCCCGTATTTAGGGCAACCCATTTAATACAATTTTAAAAAAAAGAAACAAAGACCCGGGGGTGGGTTTTCCCTCCAAATTTTAAAAAAAGGTTTTCTAGAAAATTAAAAATACTAAAAAAAAATTTCATGGAAAAACAAAAAGCTGTTAAAAAAAAATTTCCCCCTGAATTGTTTCAAGGGGTGGTACAGGAAAACTTGGGCCCGGGCGGGAGGTTATTCAGAGGACATGGAGTATGGGCACGGGCAAGAACAAAGACAGGACAATTTTCCCCCAGAAGTTTAGTAAAAAAAGAAAAAAAATGCCAAGAAAAAGGGGACCTGGGTGGAACAGGGGCTTTTTAAACCCCCCATATTTTTCCCAAATGAAGGGTCAATTGGTCCCACTCCTACGGAGGGGCAAAACACTACCCCGGACAGGGGCAGTAATGTCCCGTTAAAAAATAAAATGGTAGGGTTTAAAAGACCCCCTTTTTTCCCCCCACTTTTTAAATGTGGGGGGCATTTCAGGTTTTGGGGCTCATCTGTGGCCCAGGGAAAAGGGAAAAGTCAATGTCCCCGTGAAAAATAAAATGGTGGGTTTAAAGACTCCCCTTTTTTTAGCCCTTTTTTAATTTTGGGGGGGTTTAGGGCAGGTTTTTAAAGGTCATTCTGCGGTACAGGAAAAGATATAGGTTTAAAGTCCAGTGAAACTAAAATGGTGGTTGAAAAACTCCTTTTTCCCCGGGACTTTTTTGAATCTGGGATTTAAAGCAGGGTTTGGGGGGGCTCATGCGTGGCCCAGGAAAATTTTTAAAGTCAATTCCAGTTCAAGAAAAAAGAAGGTTCAAATCATTTTGCCTTCTGGGAAATTTTAATTTGTGGGTGATGCAGGTTTAAGGGGCTGCTGTTGGGGGAAAAAGACGGGGGAAAAGAAAGTTGTGTGTTTTTTTTTTTTCTGTGGTTTTAAAAAACCCAAGTGTGTTGCCTAAGAGTAGCAAGTTTAAACCCCCCCCCCCTTTGACCCGTTGGGATGTTAATTTCCAGCTTCTCCAGCCCCGTTTGGGTTAAAATGGGAAAGGGGTTGTTCCTCTCCCCTAGCTTTAAAAAGGGCATCGCTCATAAACCCAATTTCTCCTATCGACTATCTTGCCGAAAGGGTGGTTTGAATATCGACCATCGACCGATGGCGATGGCCAACGAAAACGCCAAAACTGTTAAGACGGCATGTTTAAAGGGGGATGGAAAAAATCCCAGTGGAGGGGAGGGGAGGTTACAAATTTTAGTGAGGTTTTTAAAAATCTTGGGGTTGGGGGCGGTGGAAAGGGGAGTGTTACAAGTCCTGAACAAGAATTTGTGTGGAGAAAGTCTGCCCGGTACTTTTTACTTTTCCCCCAGACGCTCAAACACAATGGGGGCATCGCTGCAGGAAACGGTTGAGGTAGTTCCAAAAACCGCCAGCGTCTGAAATCTGGTGCGGTGTGTGATGGGGCTTTAATATCCAGGGGTCGTTGTAGAGTTTTTATTGTTAAAAATTTACAGCCAATCAGGGGCAGAAGAGGAGGGGGTTTGGGGGGCAGTGAGGACTGTAGGTGTCTGTTAGTTTCCGAGTATTAATTGAGGGATTTTTTTCTGAATGTGTGATGGGCAGGTTTTGTCCCCCGAGAATGCTGGTTTGAATTTTTTGAAAAACCCAAAAGGGGATTTAAAGGGTTTTGGTCAAGGTGCATAAAGGGGAATTAGTGAAGTTTTGAAATTGAGGAAAGATGATGAAGACCAAAATCAAAAGAGTTTTTTTCATCCTTGTCCCGGTGGGGGAGTAAGTAAACTGTGAAGGGCAAGAGAAAAGGTTAAAAAAGGGAAATGGAGGGGGAAGGGAAACATGGGGGTCTCTATGGGTATTTTGAAAACACCCCTGATGAAGGGGTATTTCAGTAGAGAGGAATTTAGGGAGCCAGGGGAGCAAAATGTCCAGAAACGGCGGGTGAGCCGGGGGGGGGTCTGTACCAACCGCGGGCTCTGAGGGAAAATGGCCGAAAGAGTCTGAGGGTGTAGACCTCAAAGGAGGGGAAAGTGAGCGAAGGTGCGGGAGCGATGGCCTGGTAAGTGCAGTGTGGTTAGAGAAGTATGCCAACTCCTCCACCCGGCGTGTTCTCAGGTCTGGGAGTGTGGGTGAAGTGTAAGCTGCCATAGGTGAGAGCGGCAAGGGAAGCGGAGTCAGATGGCTGGAGCCATGTTTCTGTGAGGGCCAGCAGGTTGAGGGAGTTAGAGAGAAACAGGTCATGAACAGCAATGAGTTTGTTGCAGACGGATCAGGCGTTCCATAGAGCACACTTAAAAGGGGCAGGAAAAGACGTACAACGAATAGCAAGCATGGAAAGCTTGGCGAAAGGTGCATCTGGGGAAGGGTGTGCATCCTAATGCCTCCCTGTTCCTGACACTACTGGACAACCCAGACTTTCAGAATGGTCATTCGCATAGGATCTTTGCAACTTGGCAGAGGACAGGGATCCATAGTATCTATCAATTGGTAGATATCAAATCATGTAACATTCGTTGGAAGACCTCAAATCCAGATTCCCGGTGGTGGAGCCCGGTATGGAAATGTCTTAACCACAGTACAGCTAACAGGGGGTTCACCTCATTTCACTATAAATTCATACATAATCCTATTGATCTGGCTGCCTCCAATATGGCTATTACCAAGTGGGGGCAGGATAATCCTAGGTTGGATGTATCCACTCTGCTGTTTGCCTTCGATAATAGCAGGAAATTTCTGCCATCTAGCAAGTAGCTTGAATTGACCCTCCAAAGTTATCACAAGGCAGACATCATACCCATAAAGGGTTTAAAAAGGGGACTATTTGAAAACGGTATCGGTTTTAAATGTAAGGAAGCAGAGGCGGATCTGTTCCATTGTCTGTGGGGGTGTCCTGTCATCAAAAAGTTTTGGGAGCGAGTCGCCCTTTTTACTACTTATAATTTAACAAATTATGTGTCCTTTTGGCCATCCTTGGCAGTATTTGGCCACGTCTACATCGAGGAAAACCTTTGTACACCAGGTAGTAGGAAACTACTTCATATGATATCCCAAGCCAGAATTAAAGCCATCCTACGTACTTGGACAGTCTCCCCCTCCATTTAAATTATTTTTAGAAAAGCTCTCATTCGTCATGAAGATTGATTGCGTGGAAGGCATCCTTAAGGCCCTCACAGAACATTTCTTTGAAATGTGAAAGAGCTTTATTGTCCTTCTGCCCCAGAGAACACCAAATTTCATTAGAGAGTGCTTCATATTAACATCATGTTATCAGAAGCGTATTCTGGGGAGTGATGATCCTATCTGAAGAGTCCGATCTTCTATGGTTGACTGTCCCGGGGTGCCCAAGACATCACCCGCCCACTACTTGTTGAGTTCTGATTATTATTGTTACTATGAGTCAGTTAGTTAATGCTAGACCACCTCCGTGAGTTTAACCCCTTTACCGCCTGAGCCAGTTTTGGCCTCTCTTACAGAGCCCCATTTTTTAAATCTGACGTGTCACTTTATGTGAGAATAACTTTTTGACACTTTAACCTATCCATGTGATTCAGAGACTGTTTGCTCGTGATACATTGTGCTTTAAGTTAGTAAGAAATTTTGGTCCAAAAAGTCCTTGTTTATTCGTGAAAAATATCAAAGTATCGTGAAAAATTTGAAAAATTGACCGTTTTCAAACTTCAAAAATTTCCGAGTGTAAGACAAATAGTTATTCCACTAAAAGTAGTTTACAACTAGCATCCACTGTAGGTTGGCATAATTTTTTAGATGTTTTTTTTTTTTTTTTTACAACATTAGGGGGCTTAGAAACTAAGTAATAATTTTAAAATTTTCAAGAAAATTTACAATACAGGCAGTCCCCGGGTTACATACGGGTTAGGGACTGTAGGTTCGTTCTTAAGTTGAATTTGTATGTAAGTCGGAACCAACATATTTAGTACATGTATATGTATGGTGTGTAATTATAGGCAGGTATATGTCATCTAGCAGGTATATGTCCCACATAGCAGCTATAGGCAGGTATATGTCCACTCATAGGCTGGTATAGGTCCCTCATAGCAGGTATAGGCAGATATAGGTCCCCACAGCAGGTATAGGAAGGTAAGTCCCCCATAGGCAGGTATATGTCCACCATAGCAGGTATAGGCAGGTATGTCCCCCATAGGTAGGTATATGTCCCCCATAGCAGGTAATAAGCAGGTATGTCCGCCATAGACAGATATATGTCCCTCATAGCATGTAATAGGCAGGTATGTCCCCCATAAGCAGGTATATGTCCACCATAGCAGGTAATAGGCAGGTATATGTCCCTCATAGGTAGGTATAGGCAGGTATGTCCCCCATAGATAGGTATAGGCAGGTATGTACCCCATAGGCAGGTATGTCCCTGATAGGTAGCTATAGGCAAGTATGTCCCCCATAGGTAGGTATGGGCAGGTATGTCCCCCACAGCTAGCTATAGGCAGGTATGCCCCCCCATAGGCAGATATAGGCAGGGCTTATTAAAAACTAACAAATACAAATACTCACCTCGCTCCCCCGCTGCTCCGAGGCTTACCTCCGACTCCTGGTCTTCTGGCACAAGCCGGTGATGTCATTAGGCCACGTAGGCAGCGTGAGGACATCGCACGCTGCCTGTGCCGGAGACTCCGGAAGGTCGCGTGTCTGCGCTCGCACTCTGCTCCGCAATAGAGCCGAAGCAATCCCCACCGGTGCCCGGGCCATGGCAGTGCCCGGGCGCCGAAGGGGACCAGAGAGTCAGCTGCCAGGAGTCGCATACAGCTGCGAAGATCGCTGACAGCGCCCAGGCCACCGCAGTAACTAGGGGACAGACGTAATCTGGAACAATGTAAGTCGGGGACTGCCTGTATACATTTTTTTGGGACCAGTCCAGTTCTAACAGGACTTTGATATGGCCGGTAAGTTAGGTACCTCCATAAAGGATTTCCTCTAAGAAACTACACCCCTTAAAGTATTCAAAACAGCATTTAGGAAGTTTATTAACCCATTAATAATAATAATAATAATAATCTTTATTTCTATAGCGCCAACATATTCCGCAGCACTTTACAAATTCAAGGGTAAACATACAGTCATTACACATTAAAAGTACTTACAAATGAGACACAAGGTGTGAGGGCCCTGCTCGTGAGAGCTTACAATCTATTAGGGTGTATGGGTGAAACATACGGTAAGAAGTGCCAAGTTTACAATGGTCCGGCCATGTTTCATAAATAGGGGGTGGTTTACATGAAAAATGGATGAACCTGCCACCCAGACTGTACATCTATATACAGATAAGTGCCTGTGAGTGCCCAAGTGCAGGGAGTGACAGATGTGTGTGATAGCAGTTAGGGATCTTGGTGGGCCAGACCGAGAAGATGTATTTTCAGGGCCCTCTTAAAACTGTGAGGGTTGTGAATGTGCCTGATCGCCCGCCGGTAGCATATTCCAGAGAATTGGTGCCGCACGTGTGAAATCTTGTAGGCGGGCATGGGAGGTTCGGATGATTGAGGAATGTAGTCTGATATCATCAGCAGAGCGGAGAGCACGGGTAGGGCGGTAGACAGAGACTAGGGAGGAGATGTAGGGAGGAGCAGCGCTGTGGAGAGCTTTATGGGTGAGAGTGCTGAGTTTATACTGTATCCTGTACTGGATGGGCAACCAGTGCAGTGACTGACACAGGGTAGAGGCATCAGTATAGCGGCTGGAGAGAAAGACAAGCCTGGCTGCTGCATTCTGGACAGATTGGAGAGGGGAGAGTTTGCAGAGAGGGAGACCGATAAGCAAGGAGTTGCAGTAGTCAAGACGAGAAAGAATAAGAGCAGTAATGAGAGTTAGATGTTTCACAGGAATTAAAGGGAGGGAGAGTTTTCTGGCTTTTAGAACGCAAATTTTATTGGGGCCATGTCGCATTTGTAAAGCCCCCAAAGTACCAGAACAGGTGAAACCTTCCAGAAGTCACCCTATTTTGAATTCAACACCTCTCAGGGATCTCATCTAGGGGTATACTGTGCATTTTGGGCGCACAGGTGTTCTATAGTTTTGTTTTTTTTAGCATTGGGCCATTAAAATGTGGGGATCACGACAAGGGACCAGCGGTATATTACACTGATTTAAGGCGCCTAGAACTGGCATGGATACGCCACTTTTTGGACATGTCGCCCTGAGTTTTTATGTTGTCCTATCCTATTCAACCTTAACTTTTTTCTTTATTTATTTTTTTTTTATTGTTTTTATTGAACAACATCCTTGACATCGGCATAACAAACAATAGCAGTATGTATACAAGGATTACATAAAAGCAATCTGATTGAAATGTCCAAGCATACTGAAAAGAAAGGGTTATTGCATCAAGGACAGTTCCCTTTTTCTTTTTTTTATAACAAACAAACATCACACAGTCTTATGCACGATATTCTGAATTGACTTCATCTCAAATATAACTGCGGATAAACGGTTACAAACATAACATAACTATTGAAAGTGCAGCGTGTCTCAGTTCTCCTCTCCACAGTGCAGGCTCGGGTGTGCGACTCCCCCCTCCCCCCCAGAACAACCAGCGGGCACCATTGCCCCCCCAAGCCGCGGCAACATCAACCCCGCGTCACCGGGTCAATATCCAACCCGCCGGTCTGTTCATGCTAAGCCAATATACCTCATTAGGGATCGACCGCTACCCGTAGATTGATCGGATCAGTACCTGCCAACTGTCTGCCCTGGTACCAAGAGGTTGTCGCAAAGCAACGTTTTATGCAGCCCTTGATGTCTGTCGGAAGTGTATCTATGTATTTCTCCCACAGCTCAAAGAACTTTTTTACTCTTGCCTCCTTTTGCAGAGTGGCCTCAACCCAATCCATGTGCATTAAAAAGTTAAGTTTACTCTGAAATAAACTTAAGGTAGGGCCCTCAGGCTGAAGCCAAACCTGCAAAATAGCTTTGCGAGCCGCCGCCGCCACAACATGCCTCATTCTTTTGACGCGATTGGGTGTGTCTGAGCCTCTTTGCCCCATTACACCAAACAATGCCCAAGAAGAGTTGGCAACACATTTCAGATTCAAAGACTGGTCCATGTAGTCCGTTACGTGGCCCCAGAATTCCCGTATTAATGGGCAATCCCACAAACAATGGTAGAGGTCTGCTGCTGGGTACCCACATTTGAAACAGCTGTCTGTTGGGAACCGTCCCATACGATGTCCCCTGACAGGTGTGAGATAGGCGTTATGTGCTACCTTCATGCACATCTCAGTATATCTAGCCATCGGCAGAAATTTATGTGCGTCAGCAAATGCCTCCAATATCATAGATGTGGAGATATCAGCATCTCGATCATGCCACTTAGCCAGACCAAAGTTTGTTGTGTCATACTCAAGATCCTCAAGAAGGTACTTGTAGATAGTAGACAACTGTGCTTTCCTTGTGGGAGGGTTAAGAACTGTACGATCAAAGGCCACGTCCCAATCTGCCGGTTGTAGATGTCTCTTCACCTCCGATACATAGCTAACTACTTGTAAATAGTTAAAAAAACGGAATCGGGGGTGTAGCATAAAGGCATCGCAATTCAGAAATAGAATATAGTTGTTTAGTGTCAAGGTGCAGGAAGTGTTTTATTTGATGCAAGCCCAAGCTATGCCAGATTCTGAAGGTGTGCTGTGGCTTACCCTCCTGAAAATTTGGGTTATTTATTAAAGATAGATACGGGGAATAATCAGAGTTCAGTTTTTTAAGTTGCCTAATCTTTTGCCACGCCCTTCACACTGGCATAAGCAGCTGATCATCTTTTATCCCCAGGGGAAGTTTGTCGTATGGTAAATGAACAAAATTAATAAGTGAAATATTCAGCAGCCCTGCCTGATCCAAGGAGCTATCTGTAAAGATCGCTGTAGACTGTGCCCAGTCTGTAAGGAAACGACCCAGGGCCGCTAAATTATAAAGCCGGATATTAGGAAATCCCAGACCACCATGTAGCCTACGCTGCTGGAGTATGAGCAATGGAATACGAGCCCTCTTGTTATCCCAGATAAAGTTCCTATACTGTGCATTTATTAGTTTCTCGTCCTTCGGTCGTAGGTAAACAGGCAGCATGTGAAAAATATATAGAAGTCGTGGGAATTCCACCATTTTGATCAAGTTACACCTCCCAGAGAAGGAGAGCGGAAGGTCAGCCCACCCCTTTACAGTTTGTACAAGTTCATCATAGTATTTTGACATATTAGCAGAGTACAAATTGCTAGGAAGTTTGGTCAACCATATCCCTAAATATTTCAAGGCTGAGTTACACCAGCGGATCGGGTGAGTCCTTGACCAAATAGGCTCAGCCGGTCCTTTTAAGAGCATTCCCTCACTTTTATCTACATTAATCGTGTAGCCTGATAGAAATCCCACTGCCTTCATGTCCTCGAGGATGGGGGCTAGGTTCTGTCTTGGGTTCCTGATCATCAGCAACAAGTCGTCCGCATACGCTGGGACCCTGAGTTCCCTAGTGGGGGACAGGATACCTGCATAGAGCGGTGACTGAATGATATGATAGAGGAGTGGATCAATAGACAGGTTGAATAGTAGGGGTGAGAGGGGACACCCCTGCTTGGCTCCCCTAAAAAGGTCAATAACTGGTGATAATGTATTGTTGATGAACAGGGTCATTGTGGAGTTGGAGTGCATGTGGGCAATGAAGCTGGCGAAGAGGTCCCCAAACCCACGGCGCAAAAGGGTGGAATCCAGGAGCGGCCAAGAAACCTTTATCGAAAGCTTTCTCGGCGTCCAAACTAAGCAGCATGGAAACCGGGTTTTCCTCCGCCCTCACCTGCGCAATGGCTGCTATAGCCGCCCGAACATTTTTCGTAGAATGTCTATTTGCTATGAAACCATTCTGCGAGGGGTGAATTATGTGTAGCAAAAAAGTTTGCATCCTAGTAGCCACGATCTTTGCTAGAATCTTATAGTCCTGATTTAACAAAGAGATAGGTCTATAAGAAGTCAGCAAAGTAGGGTCCTTTTTGGGTTTTAACAATAGTATAGTGCGCGAGTCATGGATGGCATCTATGTCAGTAGATTGAGTGTAAATGCCAGTATAAAGATTTGCTAGGTGGGGGGATATTTCTGTCTGTAATATTTTATAAAATTCTGCCGAAAAACCATCTGGACCCGGGGTCTTTGCGTTCGCCAGCCCCCCTCACCACATCACGCACCTCCTCCTCTGTGATCTCAGCCTCAAGGAGAGCCCGCTGCTCATCAGTAACTTTTGGCATTGACAGTGAATCTAAAAAGGAGGTCACCTTCTGGAGATCACACGGGTCAGCTCCATAGAGTGACTCATAAAACTCAGTGAACTCCCTTTCTATGTCCCTGTGATCCGTCAAAATGGCCCCTGTGGAGGCGGATTTTATTGCCGCTATCGGCGGCCTGCCCCGCCATGGCTTCGCTGTGTTTGCCAAAAGTTTGCCCATCCTGTTGCCCCATCTGTAATACTGATTTCGCTGCATGTGTAGGTTAGCTTTAGCCTCCCCCTGTAGAAATGCATTCAGAAGGTGCTGTGCTTCAACAAAGTGCTGTTGATTTGCGGCCGTGGGGTCCACTGAGCACCGGTTCTGGGATTGGCGCAAGCTGGAGTGCAGTTCCCGAAACTTCTGCTGCTGTGCCTTACGCTTCATGCTGACATAGCTGATTATATGTCCGCGCATAACAGCTTTTGCTGTGCCCCACAAAAGCGGGGTATTTGATGCATGTGCCGCATTATCCTTCAAGAACTGCACCCAGTGAATCTTGAGAAAGTCCCTAAAATCATCAGACTGATGAAGATATGCTGGGAATCTCCAGATCTGCTCCCTGCGACTGAGAAGCGGGCCTCCCAGAGATATCGTGATGGGGGCATGGTCTGAGACCACAATCGGCAGAATGTCCGCTGTGACTACACTGTGGTAGAGTGAACAAGAGATTAGGGCCATATCTATGCGGGAAAACGACACATGGACAGGAGAGTAGAAAGTGTAAGTGCGTGAGGTCGGATTCACCGCTCTCCAATAGTCAAACACTTCCAGTCTACCGACCAGGTCATCTAAATGGGAGCCCCTAGAAGTTTCTTCCCATGGGTTGTTGGATCTATCCAATCTTGGGTCAAGGACTGTGTTAAAATCCCCCATCAGTATGAGGTTGGAGTGTGGTTTTGTGATAATAAAGTCCGCGAGATTATTGAAAAACTCCCGACTCCCCCCGCACGGCGCATAAACATTGCACAGTGTGTTTATGCCAGTTCCAATACGGACTCTCACATATAAAAATCTACCATCGGGATCAGCATATTGGTCTTCTATATACTGCAGTGTCCCCTTCCTAAAGTATATTGCCACCCCCCTAGACTTTGAATGGTAATTTGCCAATATCGGTGGATCCAGCCAGGGAGCTCTAATCGGGATGAACCTATCCCTTTGCCAATGTGTTTCTTGTAGGAAGAAAACGTCCGCTTTTGATAGTTTCATATGTGTCATGACCTGATTACGCTTTTCTGGGCCTTTTAGGCCTGCCATATTCCAGGAGACAAATTTAAGTGGTACTACGGGAGACCCGTCCCCATCTTCCACCTCAGGAGTACTCATCCCGTGTCCCACTGTGGAAGCTGCAAGAGCGAGCATACCGCAAAGTGAAGAACACAGGAGGTGTCCCAGCGAGCGTCCCCATGTTCACCGTATAGCGTGGGAGGGGGAGCCACACACCCTTTAAAGAGCCTCACATTCCACAGCCACAAACTATCCTGCTCAATGTTTGAGAGAGGAGAGCACACCGCACATAACAAGAACAGATACATATAGCAGTACCCAGTAAACTTTAAAAACATTTGGCCTGTGTTAGGCCCAAGTTGCAAACAAACAACACTTAACAAATTATAGGCAAAACACCTAACCGATTATTGTGAGAGCCAAAGCTCCAAAGGAGGGGGGGGGGGCATCCCCCTATGATTAATTTAAGTTACATAAGCATAAACCAAATTAGAACTAAGACAGTTTCTTATCTATCTCTGCCCTGCAAGTGAAAAATAAGGTTCGTTGGAAAAAGTGGGGGGAGGGGGGAAGGAAAGGGTAGGAAGGGGAAGAAGGGAAAGGGAGGGGAGAGAAACAAGTGAATACCTTCTTTCTACCAAAACTACTGATGTTATAGAACTAAAGACCTGAAAGATAACAACATAGCAATTTCGTCACCACTCAGACGTTGCACCCTCAACCCGGTGCATTAGGAAGGAAGCGCCTCATTGCATCCTCCAGTCGGTCGTATGTAGACGCCTGCCCATTCTCCACCACTCTCAACTTCGCTGGGTAGAGCAGCTGAAATCTAATTCCGGACTCGTGTAGATGTTGACAGACCGGGTGAAATGCTTTGCGTTTTTGAGCAACTTGTAGTGAGAAGTCCTGGAAGATTAATATACGCTCATTCTCCACTCTCAGCTCGCGCGTTTGGCGGAATGCCCTAAGAAACTTCTCTTTGATCGTCCAGTTTTGGAATTTGGCAATAACTGGTCGAGGTCTGTCTCTTCGGTCCCCTATGCTGCCCATGCGGTGGACCCTTTCTATAAGAAGGGGGTCTTTCGGGGTGTCCAGTCCCAGTGCAGTAGCCAGGTTCGTGGTCAGGTAAGCGGCAAGTGCCTCTGCCGGGACCGTTTCCGGGATGCCAATAAATCGTAGATTATTGCGCCGTGCGCGATTTTCCAGGTCGTCGATTTTACTTTGCAGGCTGTCAATCACCGATTGTTGGGTGGATGATGTTCCATCAAGCCTGTTGATGTTATCTTCTGCGGCTCCGGTGCGGTTCTCCAGCTCCACCAACTTCTGTGAGTTGTTCGTAATCTGAGCCAACGCCGCGTTGACAGAGGCCTGGATGAGGTCTATTCTTTTATCCAGGACAGGGAGTATGAGTCTGGACACTTCTTGTGCCATCGCCAAGGCTTGAGCTGCGGCATCTTGGGGGGGAAGCAGGGTTGGCTACCGGTGATGTTGCAGTCTGTAGATGGTCTTTTCCGCTCGTAGACGGTGGTGAATGTGCCATGGCGGTATTAGTTTTCGGTTGTGTTTTGTTTGAGCTTGCTTTATGCTGAGACTGTCTCGTATTTGAGGTGGGCGACACTTTGTCCGCCGATGTCGTCTGAGAGCGTGTACGTTTAGGAGTGGCAGAAGACCGTACAAATTTGTCCATAATTTATATTGCTTTGTGAGGCAGGTAAACAGGTTTATCGGTTAATAGTTGGAGTCCCTCTACACAAGTTTCAGGGCTTACATTATCTTAGCTGTGAGTAGGTGGTTGTCATATATGCAGTATTATGAGCAGATAAAGAAGGAGGAAGCCCCCAAGGCCCCCGTCTCTCACATGGGCCGCATGCAGCACTTAACAACAGAGGACTGGGAGATGTAAGTAGCAGCTATCATCTTTTCCAGCAGTAGATGGCAGTAGAGTCCAAGCCAACAACAGGCTCATGTAGAAGGAGCTCAGTATCAGCTGTATACCAGCAGGTGGCAGCAGGTTTACTTTTTAACTGACACAGCAGTGTGTGGCACTCAGGAAGAACTGCAGATACTATGTAAGCAGCTGAGAGGAGGTGATATAGGGGAGGTGACACAATAGCCAGGTTTCTAAGCCCCTTGGGTAGTAGGGATTAGGGCCACTGAGCGATGCCACGTTGCAGACCTCTTATATAGTGGAGGCTATAACACTAACTAAAGTCACTCCCTAGCTGTGAACTGCAGTGAGCCGTTAATGTTGTCAGGGAATCAGTGGGCAAGCAGCAGAGGAGTGATAGCATATGCCCACCCAGGACTCAAAGTTCCTAAGCACCTCTCCCTATTATTGTGGCCAGGAGTACTGAGGCCCCAGAGTCCAGAGTCCCTTTGGTGGGGTGCGTACTCACTGTGGGGCCGTCCGGATCACTGTGCAGGATGGAGCCTGCCTTGCAGCTCTGGGCAGCGGCGCCGGCTCCTGGCGCCCTATCAGCTGCGCGCCATCAGTTTGTCTCGGCGCTCCCGCGCCTTCGGCCACTCGTGGTCTCTCGCTCCTATCTTCTTGTGCGCTGAGCCCTCCGGCCACACGAGCCGCTGCTGCTCCCGTCACGGAGCGCCTCCTCTCCCACTGCGCGTCTCTCAGCAGGTGAGTGTGGGGTCCGGGACAGCGATGACGAGCTCTCCCGCCGTCTGCACCTCACTCCTCAGCTCCTCTCCGGTCTCTTTGGTCTGCCTCCGCCACCGCAGCCGTATCTTGCGCACGCAGTGAGCCAGGGCCAGGGCTCTGCCTCGTCCAGCAGATCCACTTGCAGGTTGTGACCAGCCAAGATGGCGCCCGGGCCTTCACATGCGGGCTCCTCGCGGCACTGTTCACCGCCACGGGCTCCCGGGGAGTCTTCAAATAACTCCAGAATCAAGAGTCCCAGCGTCCCGTCACTATTCTCTTGCGATCTGGTAGTCTTGGGAACTCGGATGGTGCAGATAGCAGCCGGATTGCTTCACTTGGCTCAGGAGCTTGTGTAAAAAGTGGCCATTCGTGATGCCCCGCCCCCGGAAGTCCTTTTTTATTTTTCTGTATACGGAGCTGATTATGGGCTTGTTTTTTGTGGGATGAGTTGATGTTTTTATTAGTACCATTATGGGGTGCATATGACGCTTTGATCACTTTTTATTAAGGTTTTTGTGAGGCATTTTGAACAAAGTACAGCATTCCTGGTAGTGTTTTTTATTTGTATTCTTTACAGCAGTCACCATGTGGTATAAATGATTATAGTGATACCAAATTTGTATTTTTTTATGTTTTACCGCTTTTATACCATAAAAACAATTTTATTAAAAAAGGAAATCACGTTATTGCATCGCCATAGTCTGAGAGACATAACTTTTTGTATTTTTCTGTGTACGGAGATGAGTGAGGGCTTGTTTGACGTTTTATTGGTATAATATTTGATTGGACAATACTTTTTTGATAAGTTTTAAATCCGTTTTTTTAGAAGTCATGGTGAATAAAATAATGCAATCCTAGTAGTGTTTTTTTTTATTTTTAACAGTGCTCACCGTGCATTATCCATGACAAGTTAGTTTTACTCTCTGGGTTGATATGACTACGACGATACCCAATTTATCTAGTTTTTTTATTTTGAAGCACTTAAAAAAAAAAAAAATAAAAAAATAGTGTTTTTTTGTATAAAAAAAATTTTAGAATTGATATCTTCTTAGATGCATATTTTTTTTATTTTCCAGTATAAATAACTGTGTAAGTCATTTTTGTTTGCGGGATGAACTGATGTTTTAATTGGTACAACTTTGGAGTTTATATGAGTCTTTGATCGCTTTTTATTCCATTTTATGTGCTGCAGGATGAACAAAAATCGCAATTCTGTGACTGTTTTTTGTTTTACGGCGTTCACCGTACAGGTTAGTTAATGTGACAGATTTAAAGGGTGGGTCGTTACGCACACGGCAATACCAAATATGAGTAATTTATTTTTGATCTTTACTGGGGTGATTGGCGTTTGTAAAGGGGAAAAGGGCGATGTACGTGTTTATTTTAATTTTTGTGTTTCTGTTTTACACTTTTTACTTTTTTTTTTTTTTTTTTTTTTACCGTTTCACATTTTTTCACTTTCCCCCGGAGGGGATTTGTAACAGCAATCTTCAGATTGCTGTTACAATAGTAGACCGTACTGATCTACTAATAGTGGACCGTACTATAGCATTGCTGCTGTGTACTGGTCGCCATGGTAACTGTCAGTCACCATGCCCACAATGCATTTCTGAAAGCATCCGGGCTGTCGGGTAAGGGAGCAGCGAGCGACATCTCCACTTTCTGCGCCGGATCGCAGGCAGGAGGAGCTCACTCCTCCGGCCTGCAGCTTCATTATCGCAACCATGACAGGTCGCGATAATGAACCGTTAATCAACCGCGGCCGAAGCTCACTCCAGCCATGGATGATGCGGCATAAGGCCAGCGGTAATATACCGCTGTTCCCTTGTCGTGATCGTACGGGGCTCGCCTGTAAGCCCACAGGATCGCCAGGACGTATACATACGTCCATTTGCGGGAACGCACTTCCCGCTAGGACGTATGCATACGTCTCATGTTGAGAAGGGGTTAATACAGCTTGAAAGACAATAATGGAAAGTGCAGCCAATGCTATTGTGCCTTAAAAGAAGGTTTACCGTTTTCAACTTCATACCAGTTACATGCTGTTCAATAACCTATATCTATGACCTGTACTTTTCTACTCTTCTCAGAATTTTGTCAAAACAGCAGAGTATTCGAGGTTTGCCAATTTATTGTACAAATAAATTTGTCTGTTTGTTTGGAGGAAAAGTTACTAGAAAAGGAGGTCCATGGCACCAATTCTAAGTATGGTTATGTGATGCAACTGTATCTGTAATTTTTGTACATAAACAAATGCTGAAACACTTTTTTATTCTCTCTCTTTGGGGCGTAATAAAAAATATTTTGAATAATGATGTTAGTACATATTTACCTAGAACCGCTTGACCCTGATGCTCTGGTTCAGACAGTAAGGGTGACCAGAGAATTGCGATAATTTTCTCCTAGCCAATCTTGCAAGTGAGACTGAGGAACAGGAATAAGTGGCTGCTATGTCTGACTAGGAGGACTCACTTGATAATTCTGGGACGGCTCAGATGCCACAGCTGGTGGTACCAGGGCTGTGGAGTCGGCAAGCCGAAGCCCCAACTACGACTCCTCAATTTCCCAAACCTCCGACTCCTGACTCCCTCATACATGGCGCATGTTTAAGTGATAACTTTACTGTAGTAAAATGGTAACATCAGGCTGTTTATCACCTTATGATACAATAATCAAGCTATTTAGGTAGAACAGACACTGACAAGCTAAAGGGTAACAATGTTTTGATCTTTTGAACACTTGTGGGTACAACTGAAGAAAAAACTCTATTTGTATCCAAGTCCAGTCTGCACCAACAGTGGGAATGTGTATAAGAGATCTGCGATCAGATTTTGGTCAAGATATGCTTGAATCTGATTCAGAGCCCAGAAGTATTCAGGCAGTATCGAAAACCAAAGGTGGATTTCCCAAATACTAACAAAATAATAAAAATTAACATTTAAATTTTTAGGAGCAAAACAGTAACAATGCAGTTACAGGAAAGAATCTGCAGAACTAAGCAGATGCTAAATACTTGCAAGTCACATTTATGTATAAGATGACTGTATATAAAATTACAGTAGACTCATGTACAAAGCTGAAGTGGATGGTGAGAGATGGAGCCTGAAAGTCAAAAGTTTAAAACATTGTTACCATTTTGCTTGTCAGTGTAAAATATATTTATTGGATATGACTTTAGGACACAAAATTTTTTTAAATATGCAAAATACTGCAGGAACATTTGTGGAGTCTCTGAATTTGTTCTGAGAGATAGTATTGCCTCCATCAGATCCTGCATACATGACCTCACATCTGACCTCATTATTTCCAGGCTAGAGAATGTCCTCTCTACACTAACTTGGGTTGGAGGCAAAGCGGTGACCACAGGGGCAACATCTCTAACAATGTCAGGGTATAAAGGAATTGCCTCAGCCACAGTCAGTTTTGATGAATGGTTGAACTCTTCTACTTCTTTGAAAACAGGTGAAAAATTTTGCTGAAATCTGTTTGCCCTGGGAGCAGAATCTTTTCCCCTGGGGCAGCGCTTTGCCTGCTCCATGTCATCACTTACACTCCTCATGTGATGAGGCTGAAGATATGGGAGCAGTAGCACTGGCCGGACCCAATTCCTCTTGCTCTTTGCATCGAACTAACTGGACCAACTTATTATATATTTTGGGAGTCAGAGTTGGTCCCTTTTATGACGACTCCGACTACTGCAAAATAGCCACCGACTCCGACTCCACAGCCCTGGGTGGTACCACAGTTAGAGATGGGCGAATTGATTCTAACAAAGTGGAATTAATTTAGAATTTCAGTTAAACTTTGGTTTTGCACAAAGCCGAAGTTTAGGGTGATTCATGGGAATGAAGCATCTTTTTTATTGGTAAAATGGCCACGAGCACATGGCGTGACACGGGGCAGAGAACTGTGAGAGAAAGAAAGCAACACCATCAATGACATGTGCAGACATGAAGCCAATCAGCGACCGGCGGGCTTCTGTGACGTCACAGCCCTATAAATACCGACGCCATATTCAATTCTCATACTTCTCATGGTCTGTCCTGGCATAAGCATCCAGCTGCTGCTCTATAGAAATCATTATAAAACAAACTGCTTTTATCTATCAGCAACTGAAGGGGGGGAGACCACCAGAAGTCTGTGTTAGTTGCAGCGTTCTGTATCTGCAGCTCTATGGAAGTCATTATAAAACAAACTGCTTTTATCAGCGACTGGGGGAAGCCATCACAAGTCTGTGTCAGCTACACACCTCTACCTCAACCAGCGTTCTGTATCTCCTGCTCTATATAAAACATTATAAAACAAACTGCTTTTATCAGCGACTGGGGCCAAAGAGCTTCACAAGTGGTTGTCAGTTGCACAGATTTAACGATACACGCGTTATCATTTTTGTTTTAGTTTGTGGGGTATTCTTCCTAAAGTCCAGGGTGGGTATTTTTCTGCCCCATATATGCCTCAATTTCATCTGTTTTTTTCTGTAGGCTATTTTATATCCAAGGGTTAATTTCTCCTCTTGTTGTGTGGGTTAATTTGGAGTGAAACACAGGGTGTGTGTATTTCTGCCACATACATGCCTGAAATCCATCAACTTCAGACTGGTGGGGGTATTGTAATCTGTGGCCGAGTTAATTTATTCACTTTTTGTGGAGAATTCTGTGTCAAATACAGTGTTTGGATTTGAGATGTATGTAGGGCTGAAATACACAGTCTCTTGGGATATTGCTATTTGTGACAAACAGTTATTTTTTTTTTCATTTATTGTGGTGATTCTGTTAAATACTGACACATGTAGATCCCACCCCCCCCAAAAAAAAAAAAGAGTGGAGAGGGTGTCATCAGTAATTTTGCATTGACATCAGTTATTTTGCCATTCTTTTGATCCTTCAGTGTCCGCTATCAATGGAATGTTTGCATGTGTTCTGTGTTTTGCATCCACTTTTGGCTTCCTACTCATCTGACAATCCTGATGCAAACAAAGGACCATGTCATACTAGTCTTACAGCTTCTCCGAAAACACAATCGGTTGTGTTTGTCCTTTATACAGATTAACCCCTTAAGCCGAATGCCTGAAAGTAGTTAATGACCAGAACTTTTTTTAGTTTTTGCCTCCTTGCGTTTCAACAGTTGTAACTTTATTTTTTCAATGACGCAGTTGGATGAGGCCTCGTTTTTATTTGAGACAAGTTGTACTTTATGGGGGAATAGTTAAGTTCACTTATAAATAATTGCAGTATTTGTTTATTTTTTTTTACACCATTCACATTTCACACTTAACTTGTTAGATTAATTCTACAGGTTATTACGGTCGTGTGGATACCTAATGTGTAGGTTTTTTTGTGCGTGTAATTTATGCACAATTTTTTACTAAATATTTATTTTTATTTTATTTAGGGAGAACTGTTTTACATATTATTTTTTTTATTTTTTTGCACTTAGTAATGTATCAGCATATTCATATATGCTAATACATTCTAATCTGTGTCACTTTGACACAGGCAGTGATATGGACAGCACACAGTGTGTCCAGGTCACTGGCTTCATACAGACAACTCTGGGGCCACTCTAGGTCCCCAGGGCTGACTGTGCAGCCGTTCCCCAAGCTCTGCCAGGTGACCGGGTGTTCCGATCACCTGACATAGCAGACGAGACCTTTGATTGCGCTGCGGTAACGCACCGCCGCAATCAAAGGCTTAAAGCACCGGGTTGCGGAGGTTTCTCCCACTCCCCGGTGCTTGCAGGAGCTGCACTGGTATCATGGCTGTGTAGTACAGCCCTGATGCCAGAGCAGCTGCGGCACCGGGCGGCACAAACTCTGATGTCTGCAGCGACGCCAAAAGACGTAGCTGCAGACGAACGACCCGCATCGGCCGCCGTCAAAAGACGGTGCGCGGTCGTTAAGGAGTTAAAAGAAGGGGAAAACCAAACATAGTGGCAATGTCATAAAGTTGTGAAGGGTGGAAACCGCATTAGAAAACCACAAAGTGGTTGACAGAGTGTTCAGTTGGCAGCAGCATGAGGAGACCTGAGTGGTGAGGGGGCAGTAGCATCAGAAGGCTACATAATAGCCCAGTGAAGAGTGGGGAGGTGGGTGTCAATATCAGTCCCTGGTAAAGATGGTGGGTGGTTGAAGAAGCAGCTGGCAGCAGATGTGATGGGTGGGATACAGCATCAGAATAGTAGCTGAGGCAGGTAGCCAAAAGAATCTAGGGTTCAGGGTTTGCACCAGGTGCTGCTGCTGGTGGGTACTGCTGGTGGGTACCTATATCCACTAGAGGGTGAAGAAAGCTGCTCTTCAACAACTCCAGACCGGTTGCTGCTGCTAACCCCCCATCCTCCCACAGCAGCCGTGGCAGTGGTACATGGCGCAGATAGGCAGCAGCCAACTGACTACATAGGATGTCTCTAAAGTACTTGAGTTTGTCCTCTGTCTTGGCAGGTGAAAAAATGCCCCCATTTGGGACCGGTAATGAGGGTCCAAGAGGGTGGAGAGCCAGAAGTCATCCCTCTGCCGGATGGTGACAATTCAGCTACTCAGCTATTCAGTACTCCTGTCCACTTGGATCATCAAAAAATCATTAATACCCTTTCTCTGTTCATCAATTTCTCCATGTTCATAAATTTTTGTTTTCTCTGTTTATAGTTTCTCTGTTCTGTCTACCTCAATGAGGATGTGCTTGGCAGTGTAGGAATGGCAGAAGTGCATGAA
The DNA here is from genome assembly GCA_025379985.1 of Phyllomedusa bahiana. Taxonomy (NCBI): domain Eukaryota; kingdom Metazoa; phylum Chordata; class Amphibia; order Anura; family Hylidae; genus Phyllomedusa; species Phyllomedusa bahiana. The sequence continues at coordinate 129,279 of JAODAL010004582.1, forward strand.
AAGTTTCCTGGCCAGTACTCTGAATGGTGCAGAGTCCACCACTTGAAAAGGAAGGGACTGCAGTACCACCAACTTGGACAGGAGCACGGTCAGCTTCTGCACTTAGGGATGGCTAGACGCATACTGCTGTCTCTTGGCAATCGTCTCGAACGACGGCTGGCACCATGAGTGCCGAGGGGCAGGAGTATCTAGATGTAAAAGACAGGTAGTTGCCTTCGGCAGAGGTGGTGGAGCCTTGACTGCCTGAAATGGGAGGCGTGCCACTGGGTTCTGCTGCTGTTGCTGCGACAGGATGGACCACCACATCGAAGACACGTTTCTCCCAGGCCATTGTATGGTGATGCTGCATGTTGATGCAGGGCTGTGGTGTCTCTTTAGGTCCCTGGTCATGCTTTACTTTCTGGCTACAGATTCTACATATAGTAATGTTTGCCTCCTCTGGTGTCTTGGCAAAAAACTGCCACACCGCCGATTGGGTGATTTTTCCACCAATACTCCGCACTGACTGACACCGCCGCTGCCCCAGTGGTGCCTGCAAAGTGGTTGGTCTAAATCGTCGCCGTTTGGCTCCCGAACTCGCGCTGCTGCCACCCTGCTGACTCCCAGCCACACTACCGACTTGCCGGCTGCGCCACTGCCTAACCAATGATGGATGATGATGATGGATGGGGGGGATGATGATGATGGATGGGTGGGATGATGATGATGATGATGGATGGGGATATAATCATCATCATCTTCGCCCCCTTCCATCATAACCATCATCATCATCATCATCCCCATCCATCATCATCATCCCCCCATCCATCATCATCAATCACCCCCATCCATCATCATCATCATCACCCATCCATCATCATCATCATCATCACCCCCCCATCCATCAACCTCACCCCCCATCCATCATCATCATCATCCCCATCCATCACCCCCATCATCATCATCCCCATCATCATCATCACCCCCATCCATCATCACCCCCATCCATCATCACCCCCATCCATCATCATCATCATCATCCCTATCATCATCATCCCCATCATCATCATCACCACCCCCATCCATCATCATCATCATCACCACCCCCATCCATCATCATCATCATCACCACCCCCATCCATCATCATCATCATCACCACCCCCATCCATCATCAGCATCATCATCACCCCATCCATAATCATCATCATCATCATCACCCCCATCCATAATCATCATCATCATCATCACCCCCATCCATAATCATCATCATCATCCCCCAATCATCATCAATCATCCTCATCATCCCCCCCCATCCATCATCATCTTGCTTCCGGGGCTGGGACGATGTGTTGTCGAATTTAGGAGACCGCCTAGGGCGCCACTTCATACCAGGCAGAAAAAGGGGTGCAAGGAGGCATGGAGTGGGCTGAATTTTCCATTTGGGGGGGGTACTTTATGCCATGTTTAACTAGGGTACCGGAATACCTTGTCCCAGCCTTGCTTGCTTCACCCAGCTCCCATGTGCGATCGGCTACATCAATTAGTGTTTGCCTGTCGCCGCCGTCCTCTTCAATGGTGTGCCTGCTCCAGGAACCTACTATTGTGTTCTTTGTTACCCCATGTGATCAGGCACACTCAGCCCTCACAGTTCTAAGTGAGCTCTGAAAATTAATCTTCTTAGACAAGCCTACCAAGATCCCTAATTGTTAACCCCCCCAAATTCTGTCACACATTTGTCACTTCCTGCACTTTGCCACCCGCAGACACTTATCTGTATATAGAGGTATGGTTGGGATGGCAGGTTCATCCACTCTTATGTATACTACGCCATATTTATGTAACATGGTTGGACCATTGTAAACCAACCACTTCTCACCTTTGTTTCACACATACACCCTTATAGATTGTAAGCTCTTGCGATCAGCCGCAAATAAATTTGGGTGTAAACGATTTTTGTCGGAAAATTCGGCGTATCGAATTTTTGAGAAATTCGCCCATCTCTAACCACAGTCCTATCAGAAAATGGTTTTAGACCTCACCCACAAGCAAGTGTAAGGAGGTCACTTAGGGAGCGAGAAGATCAGGGAGCGCGTCCTCCAATGTTTTTTCTGTGAGTCAGCTTCTATGCCACATTATAGGAGTTCCTTGGTGTCATTGCCCATCATAGAGGTACCGTTTGAGAGGATCATAATGGAACTCATCAGCGTATTAGTAAAGTCCGCTAGGGATCATCAGTGTATATGCCACCTGTTACCCTGAGGCTTTTGTGGAATTTTTCATCTAAACGTATTGCGAAGGAGTGGTTTCACATGTTCTCCCTTACCAGGAACCAAAAGAGATCCTTACTAACCAAGGAACTCCTTTCCTGTCAAGAGTCATAAAAGAACTATGTAAATTATTAAACATCTGCGCAGATCTGTATACCACCTATGATAGGATGGTCTTGTTTAAAGATTCAACAAGACGCTAAAAAGTATGTTAAAGAGGTTGGTCAGTAAGGACGGGACTGTCTGCTGTCATAATAATAACAATAATCTTTATTTATACAGCGCCAACAAATTCTGCAGCACTTTACAATATAGAGGGTATAATTACAGACAAAAATACAGACATTACACAATAAAAAGCTACTTACAGGTGAGACACAAGGGGCCACAAGTATAAAATGGCAAATTTAATGTGCATTATAGTGGCATAGAATGCGCCTGATTTATGAACCCGCTCTACAGCGGGTCATAAATTAGGCGCATTCTAGCGCTTGTACGACATTTCTGTCTCATTTATACCACTTTCAAAGTGGCATACTTGTTCCAGCAGTAATGCACCTAGAAATGCCATAGCAAAGCTATAAACCTATAGCTTCGTACAGTTCTAGTGCACCCTGCCTACCGCACGCCTCCCCCCCCCTCCGAAATAATGCATATTACAATGTGCCGCTTGCACTTTGTAATACACCTGACATTGGTGTACGGGCCATTTAAAAATGTAGCGAGCGGGGCTGTGCTGGATATCGGGGTGTAAAAACAGATATCTGCCGCAGTCCCGTTCATACATGCAGCCCTAGGCGACCAGTATGGGTGAGACGAAGGGTGAGAAGTGCTAAGTTTACAATGGTCCAGCCACCACCCAGACAGTACATCTATATACAGATACGTGCCTGTGAGTGCCTTTGTGTAGGGAGTGACAGAAATGTGTGTGATAGAAGGTGGGGGTTAGCAATTAGGGATCTTGGTAGGCCTGCCTAAGATATATATTCTGGGCACTCTTAAAACTATGACTGTTATGATTGTGCCTGTAGCATGTTCGAGAGAACTGGTGCAGCACGTGTGAAATCTTGGAGACAGACATGAGATGGAGATGATTGTGGCCTGTAATTTGATATCAGCTGCAGAGCGAGTGACCGGGTTGGGTGGTAGACAGAGATAAGGGAGAAGATGTAGGGAGCTGCAGCACTGTGAAGAGCTTTATGGGTGAGAGTGATTAGTTTATGTTGTATCCTGTACTGAATGGGCAACCAGTGCAATGACTGACACAGGGTAGAGGCATCAGTATAGCAGCTGATAAGAAAGATGAGCCTGGCTGCTGCATTCAGGACAGATTGGAGAGGGGAGAGTTTGCAGAGAGGGTGATCGATAAGTAAGGAGTTACAGTAGTCAAGATGAGAAAGAATAAGAGCAATAATGATGATGTTCTTGAGGTGCAGATAACAGGAGTGGGCAACGGATTGGATATAGGGAGTGAAGGAGAGCTCAGAATCTAGTATGACCCCAAGACATTGGACCTGCTGCATAAGAGGTGGTACCACACACCGAAACACAAATAGCAGTGAGGGGTTGGTAAGTAGATGGCAGACAGACAAGAAGTTCCGTTTTAGTGATGTTTAGTTGAAGCTAGAGGGAGGACATGAGGTCAGAGACAGCAAACAGACAGTCACTGGTGTTTTGTAGCAGGGCAGGAGTGATGTCATGGGAAGAGGTGAATCATTAAGTGTCATCAGCATCGAGATGGTCCTGAAAACCAAATCTGCTGATAGTTTGTCCAATGGGGGCTATGTAGATTGAAGAGAGGAGAGGACCAAGACCCGATCCCTGAGGAACTCCAACAGTAAGAGGAGAGGAAGTATAACCTGCAAATGAGACACTGAAGGAGCGGTCAGAGAGGTAGGATGAGAACCAAAAGAGAGTGATCTCCTGGAGGCTAATGACACTGAGCATACTGAGGAGAAGTTGGTGATCTATAGTGTCAAACGCTGCAGAGAGGTCCGGAAGAAGCAACAATGAGTAGTTACTGTGAGATTTAGCTGTGAGGAGATAATTTGAGACTTGAAAAGAAACTTTCCTTTATTTTCTCTTGTATTAAAACATGTTGCAAGAAATAACATACAAAAATGCCACTTTCAATCAAACAACCAAGTGTTTCAAACAGGTATGGGTGTTTTTACTCTAGCCGTGCTTCCTTGGGAGTTGCCTTGAATGGCACTGTTTGCAGTGAGCCAGTCATCTCCTATGAGTATTGTTCCAAGATCATTTAAGATTTCCGCAAGAGCACTTTCTATGGAGTGTAAAGTGTGGAAACCTGATTGTAAAGGATGACGAAGAGAGTCCGCAGAGAAATAGAGGTTTAGGCAAGAGTAGACCAAGCGTTCCAGGAGTTTAGAGATGAAGGGCAGGATAGAGACTAGTCTGTAATTAGCAGCACAGGATGGGTCCAGAGTGGTCATTTTTTTAGTAAAGGGGTTATAGCAGCATGTTTAAACGAAGATGGAAAGATCCCAGTGCAGAGAGGTTGAAGAGTGCTGTAAGTTGAAAGAGGACAGTTAGAGAAATAGACTGGACAAGGTGGAAAGGAATGGGGTCGCTTGGGCGGATGGTTGGGCGAGCAGACAAATGAAGCCTGGATACTTTTTCCTCTGTCATCATGTCAAGGGCTGAGAGCAGACTAGAGCACATGCTGGGAGGGATGAGTGTTATTTGGGGTTTGAGACAGGGCTGTGGAGTTAGTAAGCCAAAGCTCTGACTCCAACTCTGACTCCTCAATTTTCCAGACACCGACTCAGACTCCCGACTCCGACTCACACTCCCTCATACATGGCACATGTTTAAGTGATAACTTTACTGTAGTAAAATGGTAACATCAGGCTTTCTATCACCTTATGAGACAATAATCAAGCTATTTAGATGAAACATACACTGACAAGTAAAATGGTAACAATGTTATTAACTTTTGACTTTCAGGCATCCACTACAGCTTTGAACATAGTTTTATAGCCAATCATCTTACCTATCTTATAAATACATTACTTAGTATTTAGCATCTGCTTAGTCCTGCAGATTATGCATTATTACTGTTTTGCTCCTAGAAATCAAAATTTGGCTTTCAGCACTGCCTGAATCATTCTGGGCATGCTCTGGATCAGATTCAATCATGTTTTGACCAAAATCTGATCCCAGGTCTCTTCTACTCTCTCAATATTGGTGCATATTGGATTTGGGTACGAATACAGCTTTTTCTTTAACTCTACCCACAAGTGTAGGATTGGGTTCAGGTCTGGGGACTATGGAGGCCAATACAGCAACTCTACTTCATTGTCATTGAACCATTCCTTCTCCAACCTTGACATTTGCTTCGGGTCATTGTCCTGCTGGAACGCTATGTCATCCTTTTCATAACCATAGTACTCGAGTGTATGAAGTAACTCATCATGTACACAAGCAAATTGTTACCATTTTGCTTATTCTACCTGAATAGCTTGACTATTGTGTCATAATGTGATAAAAAGCTCGATTTTACTACAGTAAAGTTATCACTTAAACATGTGCCATATATGACGGAGTTGGGAGTCAGTCAGGAGTCTGAGCGGAGCCGGAGCTTTGGCTTAACGACTCTAGAACCCTGCAAACACCTATATAAATCGTTTTATTACAAAAAGATTATGTGCTGCTTTACACATGTGTCTGTGTTTGTATACTTCTGAATACAGCTAGTGATAGCAACAGCAGACACTGAGGAGCGGAGGGGGCGGGGCCGTGCAGCTCAGCTCTTCTGGGAAATGTAGTTTTCAAACTGTGAGCCTAGAAACTGTAGCTCCGCCCACTATCCTTGTCGCCTCCAACATGAGAATACTACCAGTATATAAAATTATTTGTAAATAGTTTAATTACTGTATTTAGCATTTTTTTTACTACCTTGTCCTTCGGCTTACTATGCAGACAGCCCCGGGGCTACTCAAGTTCCTCAGGCCTGACTGTTCAGATACTTCCCAGGCTCCATCGAACATTGGGAATCCTAATGACCCAATAGAGCTGTGGAATCCCCTTTAAGCCCTTACCGACATCGGACGTATGGGTACGTCCTGATGCCGGTAAGAGGCTTTGTAGCTGCAATCCCACAACATAGCCGCTGGGTGTTAGCGGCTAATTGCAGCTAACAACTGGTGCTGTCTAAACTAATGAAAAAAACGGTGCTGCGCACCGTTCCTCACTCCGGTCGGAGCCCCCGTGGTGGGGTTTTCCGATCCATAAACATGGCAGCTGCCATGTTTTCAATTTCGGCCCCAGGCAGGAAGTGGGGAAACTGCCATATTGGTACAACCTAATGCATTGTCTATATTCTACAAGCTAATGCTTGTAGAAACGATCGCTCGTCCTCGTGGTGAAGCAGTGTAGGGGGACTCAAAGTTAAAGTAAAAAAAAAAAGTTTTAAAGTGTAAAAATAAGTAAAAGATATAAAAAAATTCAAATTACCCCCCTTTTGCCATTTTACAAATAAAAAAACATACAATAATAAAAAGTTACACATATTTGGTATCGCCACGTTAGAAGCAGTCCCACCTATTAAAATATAACATCATTTATCCTGTACGCTAAACACTGTAGAAGAAAAAAAATTCCAAATGCCAAATAGTGTGGGTTTTTTTGGTCATTTCACATCTCATAAAAATAGGAATAAATGTAAGCAAAAAAAGTCAAATATATTCCAAACTGTTAGCAATAAAAAGTACACTTCAGCCCACAAAAAAATGTACCCTCACTCAAGTAAGTAGGTGTTAGTACAAAAAAAGTTATTGTTTGCAGAAAATGGCACCGTAGAGTCATATTATGACTGCCCGTCAGGAAGGGGTTAATTATGCTGCAGTCACAGCCCGTAGCAATCCAATGGTTAAATTACAGGGATGTAAGGCTTCCTCTGGTCCCTGCCGTTAAGAGACTGCTCTGAGAATGGAGCTGTTAACTACAGTTGCAGCACTAGGAGCCTCACTGCCGACAGAAAAAACGCACTGCCCACCCTCAAGACAGTGGACAGTAAGGCTATGTCTACACTGCTTAGGAAAACGATCGTATTTTCGGCGCTTTTCATTTTTGAAAAACGCCGAAGATACGATCGTTCGTGTGGCCCCATAGACGGCAATAGTAAAGACGAGCTGTAGTCTCCGCAACTCGTCTTTCCTGTGCTCATCTTTCGGCACCGGCGTATTATACAACGTGTTGTATAATACGACGGCGCCTCTCGTTTTCTTGCCTTCTTCCCATGCAATACAATTTAATGGGCGATGTCAGGAAAACGAGAAGCGGCCGCAGTTTTTGTACAAAGCGTGACAAAAACTGAGGTCCTGCATCAGAGAAAAAACGTCCGCTTTTGGGCCCAAAGAGGGATCTAAACACTTAGCAGTGAGATTATCACTGGTGTCTATGCCGACCACGGAGCGGCGTTCACATGACAGATCGCCACTGCGTGTTTCAAAAGCAAGGCTCAGCTCAGTCTTGAAAAGAATTGACATGACAATTGAAAATAGTACAAAAATTTTTAAAAAAGTAAAAACAGAAACACGTTAAACACACAAAAAAAACCTTTTCCCATTACAATAAACTAATCACCCCCCCAAAAAATACAAAAAATAAATACAATACACATATTTGGTATTGTCACATCTGTAATGACCTAACTTATAAATCAGACAAATTGTCTAAAAATGTGACAGAATTACAGACTTGCAATTATTCTTCATCCTGCAGCACATACAATAGAATAATAAGTGTTCAAAAAGTCATAGAAATACCAATCTGTTACCAATGAAAATGTCAGTTCATCCAGAAAAAAAAGCCCTACAAAGCTCTGTACAGAAAAAATAGAAAAGTTACAGCTATCAAAAGATAGCGATGCATAAATATTGTCTTAAATAATAAAAACACTTTAAAAAAAAAAAAATTCTACCGTATATACTTGAGTGTAAGCCAACCCGAATATAAGCCGAGGCACCTACTTTTGCCACAAAAAAACTGGGAAAACGTATTGAATATTAGCCTAGGGTGGAAAATGCTTCGGCTACGGGTAAATTTCAAAAATAAAAATGAATGAGACTCATTGATAAATAAATCTGCTATCTGAGTCACTGGGAGTTTTTGATTACTGGAGGGCCACAAACCCAACAGATAACTCACACTTTTTATTCAGCGGTTCATGATACATTTTCCCGCCTACATTTGGCCATGGTCTCAACGTCCCTGTTGTCAGAGGTACTGAGATCAGATATACTCCACATTATAATTTCAGACCATGCCCTAATAACTCTAACCTTGGGAGGTTCAGACTCCTTCCCCAAATCTAAGATTTTGAGATTCCTAGGCTACCTTGCTGACCTGGAAGACTTCCAAGAATTTATTTTTTTGGAAGAAATTCCAAGAATTTAATTACTCATTGGAAGCAATAATTAAAAGATAATAAAGCACACAAAATATATGCCCCCCTAGTATGGTTAGCGGCAAAAGCGGTGCTCAGAGGCCATATTATAAGCAATGTCAGTATGAAACTTAGAGCATACCAAGAAAAATATGACCTTCTGCACACCAATCTCAAAAAAGCCCAGGTGGCGCATACAGCATCACACTCAGAACAGATGGAAAGGGAGTATAGGGAGGCCCAGGACCTATTGGAAACCCTTTTACAGAGCCATGCAGTATGGCATACCATGACAGTGCAAAACAAGTTTTATCTATGGGGAGGGAGACAAAGTGCATTGCTAGCAAGAAAGACTAATCCATGAAAGGCACAGACTCCCATATCCGCTGTGGAGAATCCAGTGTCGAGGCGCATCCTAAGGCCGTGTTCACACGGCTTATTCCCGACGGATTTGTGAGCCGTATTGAGCGCACAAATCCGCCGTGAATAAGGGGCGGGATGGAGGCAGGGCCGGAGTGCGGCGGGGGCGCCGCTCCCCGGCCCCATAGACTTGCATTATCCACGGCACGTATTGAGCCTGGATAATGTGCATGTCACTTTCTCCCCCCGCGGCGGATTCGCCGAGCGGGGTGGAGCGACGGAATCCACTGTTCTCTATGAGAGCAGTGGATTATCGTAATGACAGGGACGGATTGGCGCCATACTGCAGCGCAAATCCGGCACGGAGTACGGCGCCAATCCGTCCCCAAATAAGCCGTGTGAACGAGGCCTAAGAGACCCGAACGATATTGAACGAGCATTCGTAGAATATTATGAAGCAGTATACAGTGCCAACCCATATGATAAAAGTAAGGTCTTTGCTTTTCTAGATATGGTCAGTACGCCGGGTATCTCAAGGGAACAACTCCTTGACCTGGAACGAAACATAACGGAGGAGGAGATATGCAAAGCTATCGTATCCTCAACCAATGGCAAATCGCCTAGTCCAGACGGCTTTTCAGTTGAATTTTATAAAATTCTTAAGTCTGAAGTGACCCCCTATCTAACTCAACTGTTCAATGAAATCTTCCTACATTCCCAAAAGGTAGAATCTTCTTTTCTTTTCGATTCAAGGACTATCCTACTCCTTCGACAAAAATCCCATTCTCCTCACTTCCTACAGACCAATATCCCTACTCAATCACGATTATAAGTTACTGGCTAAGATCATAGCTAACCGTTTTCAGGGATTCTTGTCTGAAATCACACATCCCTACCAATCGGGATTTGTGGCGGGGTGACTCTCGGTCCAGAATGTCAGGGTGGCAACGGCAGCAATCTTGGCAGCCAGAGAGCCGGAGCACTCTGTATCCATGCTGCTAAGCCTGGATGCCGAGAAGGCTTTTGACAAAGGCTCTTGGCCGTTTCTAGGAGCCACCCTGGCGAGGGGAGGATTTGGGCATAATTTCCTAAAAGTTTTTGATCTTCTTCACCTGAATAGTACCACCTTGTTATTGCTGAACGGCAATATAACACAGCCCATATCTCACTAAACTTTATGGGGACGGCCAATCTTATCAAAATGGTAGAACTGCTGTATCTGTTTCAGATGCTGCTGGGATATCTCAGACCCAGGGATGAAAAAATGATCACTGCTCTACACCGTACATTCATATGGAATGGTAGGAGAGCACGAATACCAATGTACCTACTCTGTCAACCTAAGACAAACGGAGGCCTAGGATTTCCTAGTGTCAATCTTTACTTTCTAGCGCCATTGGGTGAATATCTGGCAGACTGGAAGCAGAACACAGATGTTTGCCAGTAGCTCATTGGAAAAACTGTTTCTAACAAATATGTCCTTAGTGGATTTCTTGCACATGCCGTATGCACAGGTACCCCCCAGAGGTGCGTACCAATGTGCTGCTGATGCCGGTCTGGAGGGCCTGGAATAGGATCAGGACCTTAAAAAAACCTCTTTCCCCGCTATTCCCTACATCTTTCACTGGCCCACAATCAGGGCTGTGGAGTCGGCAAGCCAAACCTCTGACTCCCTCTTACACGGCGCATGTTTAAGTGATAACTTTACTGTAGTAAGGTGGTAACATAAGGCTGTTTATACAATAATCAAGCTATTTAGGTAGAACAGACACTGACAAGCAAAAGGGTAACAATGTTTTGATATTTTGAACACTTGTGGGTAGAGTTGAAGAAAAAGCTGTATTTGTATCCAAGTCCTGTCTACACCAACATTGGGAACATGTAGAAGAGACCTGGGATCAGATTTTGGTCAAGACCTGCTTGAATCTGATCCAGAGCCCAGAATGATTCAGGCTGTATTGAAAACCAAAGATGGATTTCCCAAATACTAACAAAATAATAAATTAACATTTTGATTCTTAGGAGCAAAACAGTAACAATGCAGTTACAGGAAAGAATCTGCAGAACTGAGCTGATGCTAAATACTTGCAAGTCACATTTATGTATAAGAAATGTAAGATGACTGTATATAAAATTACAGTAGCCTCATGTACAAAGCTGTATTGTATGGAGAGATATGGAGCCTTAAAGTCACAAGTTCAAAACATTGTTACAGTTTTGCTTGTCAGTGTAAAATAGATTTATTGGATATGACTTTAGAACACAAAAAATTGTAAATATCTAAAACACTGCAGGAACATTCATGGAGTCTCTGAATTTGTTCTGAGAAATAGTATTGCCGCCATCAGATCCTGCATACATGACCTCACATCTGATCTCATTATATCCAGGCAAGAGAACGGCCTCTCTATACTAACTTGGGTTGGGGCAAAGCGGTGACCACAGGGGCAACATCTCTAACAATGTCAGGATTTAAAGGAATTGCCTCAGCCACAGTCAGTGTTGATGAATGGTTGGACTCTTCTACTTCTTTGAAAGCAGGTGAAAAATATTGCTGAAATCTGTTTTCCATGGGAGCAGAATCTTTTCCCCTGGGGCAGCGCTTTGCCTGCTCCATGTCATCAATTACACTCCTCATGTGATGAGGCTGAAGATATGGGAGCAGCAGCACTGGCCGGACCCAATTCCTCTTGCTCTTTGCATTGAACTAACTGGACCAACTTATTATATATTTTGCAGGAGTCTGAGTCGGTCCCTTTTATGACGACTCCAACTCCTGCAAAATAGGCATCGACTCCGACTCCACGGCTCCGACTCCACAGCCCTGCCCAAAATCCTGGGTTTCAGGATGGAAGGCCACACGGAACCTTTTGGAGATTACAGGTCACCGGATACATCCTTCCACACACAAGCCATATTCATATGGAGAACTCCGGGCACTATATCCAGGTGCTATTGCGGGAGAGTGCTTCGACATCTGACGGATGCAGACTGGGATTCGGATTTCGACTGGGTTGTATTACATCTTCCGGGGAGACGTGCACACCCGTCCCTAATTTATAGGTTTATATTGGGGAGTATGGATTATATGAAGACCCCCTCACAATTGGCAAGACAGGAGCAGATAGACTTAGCACTAACACCAAAAGTCTTATCCTTGAAGCCCAGGTGCGTAACTTGAGAAGCCTGAGCTCCATAGCAAGCTTTTGTATGCCCCCTCTCCCCACCCACGAACATTTACCTGGCCCTCTTAAAGGGGTTTTGCCACGATCTCATTTCATACCTCCTGCATCCAGCTCTTCAGCTCTGTGTGCTCAGAAAGGGGCGTGTGTGATTTGTTTGAATTGCATATCATGTGTCCCAGCAGGATGACATGAGCAGGCCTTTCCTCTCTTTAGTCAAAGAAAGGTCTGTTTATGTGTAGAACTGTAAGTAGCTACATTGTAGCTCAGAGGTAAAACTTTTGCCTCCAGGCTCAAGGGTCCTCGGTTCAAATCCCTGCAGGTACCAAACCTGTGGATTTTATTTCTCTTTATTAATGCAGATACCTCATTGAGGTTTCTTTTTTTTAATTTATTTGCACCGTTTGACTAATTACTAAGGAGTACAGTGGACAGGAGTAGAATGACAGCACCTGGGGCTTGAACACCCAGTAGCTGCCTGAGAGGAGAAGTGATGTCTGAGCATGTGTGACCAGGACTGAGAAACTCTCACCACTGGTCATATCCCCTGGAGACAAGCTGTAAACAATGGATCACTAAAGGAGCAGCTAAGACAAAAACGGTCCAGAATTTTTAATAATGATAAATGGTGAAAATGTTTATTTAATTTACAAACTTCCCACGTCAATTTTACTTTGTGGCAAAACCCCTTTAAGTCATGCAGTTACTAGATAATACAATGAGTGATTACCTCACCATAGATACCATCATACTGCTACCAAACAAATCCCAGTATACGAAGACCAACATTATCAATAACACTACTGTACTACATATGGACCTGATTATAGCACCAGAACATGACCACAAATTACCACCATATAGTAACTGAATAATTTCCCTATACTATTACTGAATAAAGATCAATATTCGTGCAATATAGTGGTATATACCAGTGTAGACATGTGCCATTCAAATTGTATATTACCTCCATACAGTGACCATATAGTGGTAGATACGTTTACACAGACTCTGCAGACATAAGACATATGGCACAGTTACATCTTGTGACTCACATGTGACGTTTCCCTTTTGTTCTGCATTAGCTTCAGACTGCCATGATGACTGCACCAGGCCACCACTTTTCCCTTCAGATTTGGTCACAAATATCTGTACACACTTCCTAGATGTGGCAGAGTGGGTACAGGCCATAGATTAGAGGCCCAGTCTCTTAGAGGGGAGGGGAGGAACAGAGGATTCAACCCCATATGGGTAGGCACGTAGGGTGTAGGTAGCTATAAGGCGCCAATAGGTAGGCAGGGTTTAGGTAGCTATAGGGAGCCATACAGGTGGGTTATAGGGGCCATATAGGCCCCATATAGGTAGACAGAAAAGGTTTAGGGGGCTATATAGGCAGGCAGGCTTTAGGGGGGCTATAGAGGCAATATAGGCAGGCAGGGGTGAGGGGGCTATAGGTGCTAGATGGGCAGGCTATAGGGGCTAGATAGGCAGGCTTTAAGGGACTATAGGGGCTAGATAGGCAGGCTTTAAGTGGCTATAGGGGCTAGATAGGCAGGCTTTAGGGGGCTATAGGGGCTAGATAGGCAGGCTTTAGGGCGCTATAGAGGCTAGATAGGCAGGCAGGCTTTAGGGAGCTATAGTGGCTTGATAGGAAGGCAGGGTGTGAAGAAAATTGACTCAATATGAGTCCTCTCTCCAACCTAGACAAGTCAGACTCCCAGCCCCCCAGGAAAGCAATTTACATGTTAATCAGCACAGCCAAAGACCCATTGTAAATGTCTCCATGGATGTTGGCACGCAGGATACATGGACACCTCAAAAACCCTCACTTCCATCAATTAGCACTGAACAAATGCTGCCTCAAACCTCCAAGCTTCAAAGACTTCAATTAATCAACCCTACCCAAAACCCGCCCTCCGATATTTCAGATCGATTTATAGGCGATCCGCTCATAACTGTTTCCATGGCGAGTTCATATCGCAAAACATGGAACTCCCCACACACACAGCCACCATTTCCAGGTTTCGGAGGCGCAGGGGGACCGAGATATCCAGAACCGGACCTACGGAGCCCATAAGATAGGCGTGATATCCGGGCGTCATGTAGGCCAGCGGTTCTGATGGTGCTACCGGCTCGGTTCTGTGCCAATGCCCTGCCGCGTTATGGTCCATTTTTTTATTTGTATCAGAAACTGCATGACCTGAGTGGGAGGAGTTCTTAGACCGTCCCAGGGGTGTGTGGGGGCGTGAAAGGGGGCTGCCATTTGGGCTGTCCCCTCACAGATATAAGCAGATATAAGCCGTTGATCCAGGAGGGGGGGTACCTAAGAGCATTTCCAGGAGCATCTGTACACAGCAGCCAGGCCACATAAGCCCCCCCATGTTGAGCCCAGAACCAAGCCAACCAGAAGGTAACTTGACCCATTTTAACTGCCTTTTGTCTGTAACCCATGCTTGTATATTATTACCTGTATATTATTACCCTTTTGTATATATTTGTCTAGTGGCCCTCCAAGGCTAATTAAAATCTACAAAAACTTTAATCTGAGTTAGTCTGTCTTGATCATCGGCCTCCCCACGCCTATATCTGTCTATGATATATAGCTAACCAAGGGTTGGTTCCTGGCCCTGTTATAAGTCGGTAACGGACCGGTCTTATAACTAAACGAGAGAACTGGTGGCAGCCGTTCAGGGTTCTGGACGAGGAAAGTTGTCTCTCGTCCTCCCTTCTTCTCCCTGTGCGCGTGTGGACAGGGGTGAACAGTGGAACCGTATCTGGCTGACCTTGTGCACCCCCTCGGGGGCCGTACAACGTCGAGATACACACCCAAGTCAGGCCCGTCGTCCCTCCAGTGGGCCGGCGGACTAGGCTGTGTTCGTCACATATTGGGGGGGGGCAGAGCGGTGGGATCAAGACAATAGTGTTGTGTGGTTGGTGAGTGCGGGTTCCGTAACTTCCCCAAACACTTAGGACTACCAGCAGTGGGTTTTGCCGCTGGGGTCTTTAAGTTTAAAACTCAGCACTAGACCAGTCAGAGTGCAAATACAATTTTTTGGGGTGCATTTAGGTTGCAGTTTTTGTGTCAAGTGACCAAGGGTTGCAAGGATGGCTGGTCGTAGCAAGGGCAAAGCTGTAGGCCCAGAGGAAACAGTCGGTGAGGTGAGCCAGGAGGAGCTCGGCAAAGACCAGGCTATGGACTATGAAGGCGAGGAGGAGTCTAGCTCGGGCTCCTCAAGGAGCCATTCGCAGGTGGTCAGTGGCGCAGTGGGCAGCTCACAATCGGCTATTCTCCTGCAAGCTGCCTGGTAAGCTTTGAGGCCCTCGACGCCTACAAGGCCCTCCTAGCAGTTGCAGAACGTTGGAGCGGATGGGGGATCGTCAGCGTGAGCGTGACCACCAATTACGGGGTGCTTCACTGGAAAGGGCCCAAAAGTCCACCCCGGCCAGTAAAGAGCCTCCTGAGGCCCAGGTCCCAAAGTTGAGGGCGGAGGACTTTCCCATGCTGGAAAAAGGGTGGAGACCTAGACACCTTTGTGCTGGCATTTGAAAAATTTGCCCGCAGCACCATGTCCCCTGAGGACCAGTGGGTCGGTTTCTGACTCCTCGTCTCAGAGGTAAAGCTCTGGAGATCTTCGGGGACCTGCCCAGGGGAGTCCAACCCTGACCTACGGGGGGAATCAAGCAGGCACTGACCCGGGCATACAATCTCACTCCTGAGATGTCAAGGAGAACCCTCCGGAGTTTGCAGCGGGGTCCTACGGACAGCTGGGCAGACCACATGCGGGTCCTCCAGAGAGCAGTCGACCAGTGGACCTCGGGGTTAAAGATCACCACCGTCCATCAGCTGAAGGAGCTCATTGCCACGGAGCAGTTTTTGTGGAACTGCCCAGAGGACCTCCAGCAGCATCTTCGTGACCGAAAACCTGAGGGGGCCACCGCCACAGCAAACCTCGCGGATGAGTATGCCAACAAACGGGCACCGGAGGCCAGGAAGCACACCAGGGTGTAAGATGCCCACAGGGCCAGTTGTCTTTTCTCCTAAGCCCAGGGGGCCCCCAGCCCATGCTTCCACGTCTGTGGGGGAACCCCGACTCTGTCACCTTTGCAAACAGCCAGGACATTTCAAGGCCGCATGTCCCCAGTGCTAGAAGGGCCCATCCCAGTCCCCTTTTCCAAGGCCCCCCAATGTTTTGTGTGTGGGTGCGGGTGGGGGAAGGCCCCTTGATAACTACCAGCCAGTCACCGTAGGCCGGTCTGTTGCCCTGGGACTCTTGGACACCGGCGCAGAGATGACTGTGGTGTGGCCTGAGCTGGTGTCCCCAAAGACATGAAAACCCGGAAAGACCTGCGCTGTCTCCGGAATTGGAGGCTTTGTGCCGGCGCTGCCATTTTGCAGGGTGTATTTGGACTGGGCCCCCGGGCAGGGACTGCGGGAGGTGGGGGTATCGCCAAACATTCCAGCAGTATTTTTGTTAGGGACAGACTTGGGGGCGGCTGGTAGCCCGTTTTTGAGGCCCCTGAAGCCCCAAGGTTGCTCCCCTAAATGTGATGTTCATCCAACCATGTTAATATTGTGGACAATGTTGTTAAACATGTATACTGAGGGGAGTATGGGGGTGGGTGATATGGTGTGTCCCTCTCCCCTGTGGAGAGAAGTTTAAGTCAGCAGGTTGCAATAGGGCAGCAGGGTGTGTCCCGCAAGCCTGCTGGGATTTGTTGTCCTCTGGTGTGGCATCAGAGGGGACAAACAGGGGGCAGACAGCTGTGGTGGGGGAGCATGCAGGTGAGGCAGGGCTCCCAGGAAAGGCCACAGAGCAGGGTCTCCCCACAAACAGGATGTCAGAGGGCCAGGTTAGGCCAAGCAGACTGGCGACTTATATAGACGCAGAGGGGGAAGGAGCCCCACCAGCGGTCGTGGCCGCTGTCACGCGCAGTGGGAGGGCCAGGAGCCAGGAGGCCCCTCAGGGGCCCGACGGTATCCTCCCATCGGACCAGGTAAGTGCCAGGGTAGGTGAGGGCCAGGAGATAGGTCCCGTGGAACCGACAGATGACGTGGCAGTCTCATCCATTCTGGCCACGTCTAGTCGAGAGTTTCAGGCAGCGTTAGCGGCTGACGACAGCCTGAAAGCTCTCAAGGAGCAGGCGGCACAGCCACCCTTGGACTCAGACACCGCGCGGGTGGTCTGGGACCAAGGACGGCTGTACCACGTGATGGTCCGACCGGGTTCACCGGAGGCGTGGCCCAGGGACCAACGGTTGGTGGTACCCTATCCGTTCAGGGCGGAGTTGTTGCGGGTTGCGCATGAGATTCCGATGGCCGGACACCTAGGGATCACCAAGACCAAGGAAAGGCTGGCCCAGCATTTCTACTGGCCAAAGATGGGGACTGATGTGGCTGCCTACTGCCGTTCGTGCGACACCTGTCAGAGGGTGGGGAAGGCGGGGCCGAGGCCCAAAGCCCCACTGGTACCTCTGCCTATCATAGACACCCTTTTAGGAGGGTGGCTGTGGATTTAATTGGACCGCTGTCCATTCCCAGCAGCTCCGGGAAACGCTTCGTACTGACGGTAGTAGACTACGCCACTCGGTACCCGGAAGCGGTAGCCTTGTCGTCCATTAGGGCCGACAAGGTGGCCACCGCCTTACTGGAGATTTTCTCTCGAGTGGGCTTTCCCCAGGAAATGCTCACTGACCGGGGGACCCAGTTCATGTCGCAGTTAATGGAGTCCTTGTGTAAGCTGATACAGGTGCAACATCTGGTGGCCAGCCCGTACCACCCACAGACTAATGGCCTGTGTGAACGGTTCAATGGCACCCTGAAGCAGATGCTTAAGATGTTGGTCGACACCCACGGCCTCCCACACCTACTATTTGCTTACCGGGAAGGTCCACAGGCCTCAATGGGATTCGCTCCCTTCGAGCTCCTGTATGGGCGACGTGTGCGGGGGCCCCTGGCTCTGGTGAAGGAGGCCTGGGAAGGAGACTTAGCAACCCCTGAGGTGTCGGTCATTGAGTACGTTGTGCGCTTCCGTGACAAAATGCAGGCCTTGACGCAGCTGGTACACGAAAATATGCGACGGGCCCAGGCCGACCAGAAGCAGTGGTACGACCAGAACGCTTGTGGGGTGGGTCAGAAAGTGTGGGTCCTGGTCCCCGTACCACAGGACAAGCTTCAGGCTTGGGAAGGCCCATATGTCGTGCACCAGCAACTCAACGCTGTCACGTACCTAGTCACCCTGGACCACGACCGGGGAAGGCGGAAGGCCTTCCACGTGAACATGATGAAGGCGCATCATGAGCGGGAGGCATGTGCCCTTCCCGTGTGCAACCTGCCCGAAGTAGGTGAGACGGAGAACCTCTTGGACATGCTTGCCCCGGTCAGGGCAGGTGGATCCATAGAGGATGTGGAGATTTGTGGACAGCTCCTGGAGGACCAAAGGTCCCAGCTGTTGGCAACTCTCCACCCCTTCCGGGCATTGTTCACTAACGTGCCTGGAAGGACGGAGTCAGCCGTCCATCACGTGGACACCGGGGATCACCCCCCAATCCGGCGTTCAGCATATCGGATCTCCCCCGAAGTGCAGCAGCACATGCGTGAGGAGATTGACGAGATGCTGAAGCTGGGGGTCATCCAGGCGTCCAACAGTGCCTGGGCCTTGCCTGTAGTCCTCGTCCCCAAGAAGGATCGGACCAGCCGGTTCTGCATGGACTACAGGGGGCTCAACACTGTCACGGTCACCGATGCGTACCCAATGCCACGCATCGATGACCTACTCCATCAGTTGGCCGGGGCCAAGTACCTGACCATCATGGATCTGAGCCGGGGATATTGGCAGATTCCCCTGACCCGTGAGGCTAGGGAATGCTCTGCCTTTATCACCCCATTCGGGCGTTACGAGTCCCCCTGTCATGCCGTTTGTCATGAAGAATGCCCCTGCCACTGGTCAGCAGATGGTCGACCCGCTGCGCAAGGGACTGGAAGGGTACGCGGCCACGTACCTGGATGACATAACCGTTTTCAGTCCCACCTGGGAGGATCACCTCCAGCACCTGGCGCAGGTGCTTAGACGTATCTGCCAGGCAGACTTGACCATCAAGCCGGAAAAGTGCCAGCTGGGCATGAGTGAGGTCCACTATCTGGGGCACCGGGTAGGTGGGGGGGCCTTGAAGCCAGAGCCCGGAAAAGTGGATGCCATCGCATCCTGGCCCACCCCCAGGACCAAGAAGAGGTGATGTCCTTCTTGGGCACCGCTGAGTACTATAGGAGGTTTGTTCCACACTATAGTAGCCTGGCAAAGCCCCTGACAGACCTCACCAGGAAGAGGTTGCCCTCCGCAGTCGATTGGACAAACGACTGCGAGACGGCCTTCCAAGCCCTCAAGCCGCCTTGTCCAGCTCCCCAGTACTACAAGCCGCTGACTTCACCCGGCAGTTTATAGTACAAACCGACGCCAGTGACTTTGGCCTCGATGCAGTCCTCAGCCAGGTGGACACAACGGGACAGGAACATCCCGTTATGTACCTGAGCTGGAAGCTTCTGCCGAGGGAAGTGGCCTATTCCAAACCCTGGAGAAAGAATGCCTGGCGATAGTGTGGGCCCTGCAGCGGCTGCAGCCCTACCTATATGGGTGTCATTTAATTGTGGAAACAGACTACAACCCTCTGAGCTGGTTACACACGGTCTCCGGAAAACCCAAAGGGAGGTTGCTACGCTGGAGCCTGTCGTTCCAGCAGTACAACTTCGTCATTCGCCACCGGAAGGGCCGAGACCACGGCAACGCCGATGGGTTGTCCCGACAGGGGGAGGGGTCAGCTGGGCGCCTGGTGGAGCACAGTGGAGGTGCTGCCCCCTAGCGCCCTCAAAAGGGGGGAGGTGTGAAGAAAATTGACTCAATATGAGTCCTCTCTCCAACCTAGACAAGTCAGACTCCCAGCCCCCCAGGGAAAACAATTTACATGTTAATCAGCACAGCCAAAGACCCATTGTAAATGCTCTCCATAGGATGCTGCCTCAAACCTCCAAGCTTCAAAGACTTCAATTAATCAACCCTAGCCAAACCGTCTCCGATATTTCAGATCGATTTATAGGCGATCCGCTCATAACTGGTCCATGGCGAGTTCATATCGCAAAACATGGAACTCCCCACACACACAGCCACCATTTCCAGGCTTCTGATGCGCAGGGGGACCGAGATATCCAGAACCGGACCTACGGAGCCCATAAGATAGGCGTGTCCCGATATCCCGGGGGTCGTGTAGGCCCAGCCCGGGTTTTGATGGTGCTACTGGATCGGTTCTGTGCCAGTGCCCGCCGCGTTATGGCCTTTTGTGTTTTTTATCAGAAACTGCATGACCTGAGTGGGAGGAGTTCTTAGACCGTCCCAGGGTGGTGGGGGGCGTGAAAGGGGGCTGCCATGTGGGCTGTCCCCTCACAGATATAAGCAGGAGCCCGTGTGGGCTCTGCCGTTGATCCAGGAGGGGGGGGTACCTAAGAGCATTTCCAGGAGCATCTGTACACAGCAGCCAGGCCACATAAGCCCCCCCATGTGAGCCCAGAGCCAAGCCAACCAGAAGGTAACTTGACCCATTTTAACTGCCTTTTGTCTGTAACCCATGCTTGTTTGTGCACCTCTGACTCTTACCTGTATATTATTATCCTTTTGTATATATTTGTCTAGTGTGCCCTCCAAGGCTAATTAATCTATAAAATTTAATCTGAGTTAGTCTTTTTGATCATCGCCTCACATGTCTAGTACTCGGTCTAAAGATATATAGCTACCAAGGGTGTTCCTGCCCTGTTATAAGTCGGTAACGGACCGGTCTTATAACTAAACGAGAGAACTGGTGGCAGCCGTTCAGGGTTCTGGACGAGGAAAGTGTTCTCTCGTCCTCCCTTCTTCTCCCTGTGCCCGTGTGGACAGGGGTGAACAGTGGAACCGTATCTGGCTGACCTTGTGTACCCCCTAGGGGGCCGTGCAACGTCGAGATACACCCCAAGTCAGGTCGTCGTCCCTCCAGTGGGCCGGCGGACTAGGCTGTGTTCGTCACACAGGGTATAGGGGCTAGATAGGCAGTCAGGCTATAGGGAGTCGTAGGGGCGAGATAGGCAGGCTATTGGAGGCTTTAGGCTATATAGGCAGACTGTAGGGGCTTTGGGAGGCTATATAGGCAGGCAGGCTATAGGGGGCTGTAGGCTATATAGGCAGGCAGACTATATAGGGGGCTTTAGGCTATATAGGCAGGCAGACTATATAGGGGGCTTTAGGCTATATAGGCAGGCAGACTATATAGGGGGCTTTAGGATATACAGGCAGGCAGACTATATAGGGGGCTTTAGGCTATACAGGCAGGAAGGCTACAGGGGCTAGATAGGCAGGCTATAGGGAGCTTTAGGAAACTATATAGGCAGGCTATAGGGGGATTTAGGAGGCTATATAGCAAAGAAGGCTAAAGGGGGCCATAGGCTATATACAGGAAGGCTATAGGGGGGCTTTAGGATACATAGGCAGGCTTTAGGGAACTATAGGGGGTAGACAGACAGGCAGGCTATAGGGGCTAGATAGGCAGGCTATAAGGGGCTATATGTGCAAGCAGGCTATAGGGGTCTTTAGGCTATATAGGCAGGCTATAGGGGGCTTTAGGATATATAGGCAGGATATAAGGGCTAGATAGGCAGGCTATAGGGGGTTTTAGGAAGCTATATAGGCAGGCAGGCTATACGGGGCTTAAGGCTATATGGGCAGGCTCTAGGCTATATAGGCAGACAGGCTCTAGGGGCTTTAGGAGGCTATATAGGCAGGCAGGCTATAGGGGGCTTTAGGCTATATAGGCAGGCTTTAGGGAGCTATAGGGGCTAGATAGGCAGGCTATATGTGGCTTTAGGAGGCTATATAGCCAGGCAGGCTATAGGGGGCTTTAGGCTAGATAGGCAGGCTTTATGGGATTATAGTAGCTAGACAGGCAGGCTATAGGGGGCTTTAGGAGGTTATATGGGCAGGCAGGCTATAGGGGGCTTTAGGCTAGATAGGCAGGCTATTGGGGGCTTTAGGCTAGATAGGCAGGCTATTGGGGGCTTTAGGAGGCTAGATGGGCAGGAAGGCTATAGATACTAGATAGGCAGGCTATAGGGGGCTTTAGGCTATATAGGCAGGGTATAGGTTGCATTAGGAGGCTATATAGGTAGGCAGGCTATAGGGGGCTTTATGAGGCTATATAGGCAGGCAGGCTATAGGGGGCTTTAGGAGGCTATATAGGCAGGCAGGCTATAGGCAGGCTATAGATAGGCAGGCAGTGGACTTAATAGCTTACTTACCTCAGTCCACGCTCCCTCGATGCGACGCGCTCCAGCCTCTGTGCTCGGCGTGGGTGGCGCGGTGATGTGACGTCATCACACCGCCCACGTGATCACTGAGAGCCGGCACCTGCTAGGCTTAAAGAGTACCTATCACTTACATAGTTTGTCAGGCCGAAAAAAGACATAAGTCCATCCAGTTCAGCCCATTTATTAAAGTGTTGCTAAAGTGTTAAAGTGTTGATCCAGAGGAAGGCAAAAACCCCCATGAGGTAGAAGCCAATTGACCTCATGTTAGGGAAAAAATTCCTTCCTGACTCCAATCTGGCAATCGGAATAAATCCCTGGATCAATGACCCCCCTCTAGAATCCTAGTCACTATAACTTGTTTTGTTATCACTCTCCAGAAATGCATCCAAGCCCTTCTTGAACTCTGTTAGTGAATTCACCATGACAATTTCACCTTCAGACAAACCTCATGAAGTAACAGAAGACTAAAATACAAACACTTTCTCAAATATGCTTCATTAGGAAAACCAAAGCATTTCACCTGTAATTCTGTTTTAAAAAAGCACTGGCCCTTTAAAGGGGTTTTATCATTTCATTAAATGGTCTTCAGAATAAGGGGACAGTGAAAACAAGCAACTTTGCAATTGGATGTCATTACCAAAGCTGTCTTGTATTCACAGTATTCCTTATCTTGTGTTTTTGTTTACACTGATATCCAGTGCTGGTCGAATCCCTCCGGATCCCTCCTCCTTGCATTTCACTAGCTGAGAGCTAATTTACATTCTGTACAGCCCCCGGTCGATTCACGGAGCTGTGTCTGTCACTCAGAGTAAGGGATCGTCACATTTTCACTTTACACCGGCATAAGAAACAATTACACTGAAGGGCTTACACAATCAGGAAATAGCACAATTTGTGTCGATCCCTGCCTGACTCAGAGTTAGGGGCCGTAGCATTTTCTCTCTCCACACCCAGCAGAAACAGACTGCAACAGATTCTACAATGAGAAAACAAAAACAGTTTTGCCCCGGGCCAGCTCTCCGATAGAAGGGTGATCTGTGTGTTCATAGAAGCTGTAAACATCTCAGCTGTGACAGGAGAAGGTTCAGTTCTCAGTCTAGATTAAATGCAGTCGTGGTATGATACAGCTTTTACAAATGGGGACGCATGGGAAAGACACAGTGACAAGTGGATCAGAGAGGGGGGGGGGGTTGGGGGGAGCTCGGGGCCCGCTGACAGGAAGTGATGTCACCCATGATGTCCCCAGGGGGAGGGGAAGAAACCCCCCTGCATCTCCGAGTTGAGAAGCTGAGAGCAGTGTAATCGCCAAACTAAGAGGATACTCCCCTTTTAAGTGCCCCCTGAATGGGCCAAGTCAGCACTGCAGTTTGATGGATTGCTTGATGCAGTTGTAGGTTCCTGCCCTAGGGAGTCCACAGTGAAAGGGGGAAACCTGAAAGTCTAACATGTGCCACCACGCAGTGTAATAAGATCCCTGTTGCTATGGAGAGGAGGCTGAAACAAAAGGTAAAAATCTGTCACATTTTTTTCCATTGGGGTCTGTCTCACTGCAAAGAAAAAAATTTTTCCCCATTTTTTTATTTTCTAAAAAAACTGAAAAAAAACGAAAGGTCCTATAGACTTTTATTGTAAAAACCTCCTGCTTTCTCCCCTGGTTCTTTTTTTGCGTTTTTTTTTTTTAATGGTCGTCTTTTTTAAAAATGCTGTAAAAAAAGCCAGAGCAGGGGGAGGAATTACTACAGGAGTCTGTGGAAAGCGCTTGGACATTTTTTTTCCCTGATTTTTCAATGAAAACCCTCCTATAGAGGGTGTTAAATTTATACTTTTTTTTCAATTCCCCGTTTGTTTCTTTTAATAAAGTGTCATGTTTTTTTCCCCTAACATTTTTTTTTCGCAAATTAAGATTTTTGCTCTAATGCACTCAATATATGTTTTAAGGATTTTTGGGGCTAAAACCTTTTCTTGGAAGATTTTGACACTAATAAAGTTCTCCTTGTGGCGCTAAAAATACTTTTTTTTTTTTACAGATTTTGGCGACAATAGGTTTTTTTTACAGATTTTGGCGTTATTAAAGTTATCTCCATTTTGTTGCTAGAAATAAGTTTTTTAAGGATTTTAGTGCTATTAAAATTCTCGCTTTTGGCGCTAAAAATAAGGTTTTATGTTTTTGCCGCTAAAATACTTTTTTTTATGGATTTTAACACGATTTTTTTTTTTTTTTACGATTTTTTGGGTATTAAAATTTTTCATTTTGTCCTAAAATACTTTTTTTTTATAGATTTTTGGAGATAAATTTTTTTTAGCCGGAAAAAACCGTTTAAAAAAATTTATTTTAATGCCAAAATCTGTAAAAAACAAACAAATATATTTTTAGCGACAAAAGCGAGATAACATTAATAGTGCCAAAATCCATTAAAAAAAAAGGATTTTTTTGCAACAAAAGCGAGATAACCTTTAGCAGCAAAAATCTTTAAAAAAAAAAGAATTTTTAGTGCCGAAATCCGTAAGAAAAAAGATTTTGGGAAAAAAACAACATAACTTATGGTGCCAAAATCCCTAAAAAAAAAATGGACTTCGGTCAAAATCCCCCAAAAAAATTTTTTGGGTACAAAAGCAGATAATTTAACTAGCGCCAAATTTCCATAAAAATGACCCAAAAATTAATATAAATCTAATGTGCTTTTCCCCCCCCTTTTGTGGGGGGAGTTACATCCCAATGGCTTAATTTATGGGGAGAAAAAGA